>JABUQX010042560.1:12500-31369 GCA_015478945.1 Trachelipus rathkii | reverse complement strand
TATATAATATCTATATATACTATTATATACTATATATATACTATATATATATATACTATAATATATATAGTAATATATATTTATTATTAATAAATATATATTATATATTATTATTATAAATAATATACTTCAGTATCTATATTTATATATATATATATTATATATATATATATATATATTATATAATGTTCTTCCCTCAAGCTTAACAACGCTTCATAGCGCCCCCTGAAGCACTAACCTAGTCACCTTTCTGGCTGCTCCATGTCATATGACCTGTGCCCAATAAAACTTAAAATTTAAGGATTTATTATTTTATTATTTAGTGAGTTTTAAATTATTAATTTATTAGTCATATTTAATCCATATTTATAATGAGAATGGCTTTTTTTAAAAAGCATTATATATACTTTTTGGCATTTTCTTTTGACATACAACTACTAATATCATATACATATATAATATTATTGGCAAATATTTTTAAGGGAAAATAAGGTACACAATTCTTTATATATTCTTAAATGACGAAAGTATTTACAAATCTAAACTTTAAGGGACAGTAAATATATATATAAGTCTAATATTAATATACTATAATTATAATATATTTATATTATATTATATAATTAATATATATTAATATATATATATATCATATATTAATATTATATATATATATTATATATATATATATATATATTATAATCACTTGGGGTATACAGGGATCTTCTGATGAAGTCAAGAGGTTGTAAATAATTTTTGAGTATAAAATAAAATCTAAATGTAGTAATAAGCAAATAGTATTATGGCGATAATATTATATATATATTGAGTTTCTCAAGTATTTTTTAAATTAATTTAAAGATCGATAACAGGGCTTAAAAATAAGTTTTTGAGAAAATAGACAAAGGAATCATGTGTTTAGTACTTAGGAAGGGTTCATTTCTGCTCTGGAAGTTGGACATATTCAATTTATGTGAAAAGATTGGGTTTATATTTAAGTTTTTAAAATCGAAATTTTTAGTTCGAATATATGTGTTATCTATTATTACCCAGATACCGAGAATAGACGTCATTTAAGAATACTGTGTGCCTTTAGTTCATAGAAAAAAGCGAAGATAATTGATAGGACAGAAAAAGGATGAGATAAAGTCAAGTCACACGAGCTCTCCTCAAATTATATATACATAATCCTCCAGAGGATGCTTTAGTGATAGGTATATATATTATAGGTTGTAATATACTGCGGACTAAGTTATATAATATATTATATATATATATTAATCCATTCGTAGAGAGATATCAGAATAAGTATATGAGAGATATATTAGATATAAGTATATAATGATAGATGATTAATATTTATAAAGATGGACTAAATTTCATTGACAGAGAGAAGGAGCGAGAGAGGCGAAGGACCGAGAAGCTAGTATTAATTGAAAACCTTTCAAAGGAAGGAAAATGTCTTTATTATAGATAAACAAGCGCGCGCAGATTTTTTTTAAAATTCTCAAGCAATTATTGTTGTTGTTGTTCTTATTTTGAGTGAAATGAATTTGAAGGAGAGGGATTATTCGAACTGTGTTAAGAATGTTTACGGAAGTTTATAGGATTGACTGATACAACTGAAGATTGATTCGTTACGAAATAATAAATTAGAAAAGTTGGTGGAAAAAGTGGATAGAGGAGAACGACGGTGAAAATTACGGAATGAAGGAAAACCATCAGTAGTGCTAGTAAAAGTATAGTTACATTTTAAACCTTAAATAATAGTAATTTACTTGTAAAATCTTTTAAGAAAAATATAACTTAGAAAAAACTAATATATAAAATTATATAGAATATAATATAATAGATATGTAATATATATTATATAATATATAGATATATTACTTATATACTAATATATATAATAATAATATATAGATATATATAGTGAATAGAATAATATATATATATATAGATATATAAGATGAATATTATATGGGCAGCGCTCTAGAAGAGCCACCAATCCCAAGATATTCTCAAAAACTAGACATATAGCTACATTGAAAAGGGAAATACATTTTGCGAATCCTATCCGAAACCATTTTGGTTCAGGAAAAATGTTTAAACCAAAAAAAACTCAACAGTAAAAAATTTGGCTTTTTTTTTGATGGGGAGAGGAAGCTCGAGGCCGGCGTGGGCGACATGAGTAGATAGCGTATATTTAGAGAAACAATTATTAATATGTGAATTATATATACTTATATATATAATATAAATATATATATATATTAATATTTCATATAAGTCAAACTAATTCGACAACTATAAAGGACAGATAAATATATATATATATATAAATATATATATCAAAAATGAGACAGTATATATATATTATATTGTAAATAGGGGTTATGTACACGGGCAATGCTAGGGGGCTCGTAAAAGAGAACTTGAAATAGGGCAAACTAATTTTCCATGGGACGTTTTCCATACCCCGGATAAGCGTAGGGGAGTGGACGGTGGAAAGGAGACCTAGCTCGACCGGCGAAAGAGACGCGCGGACACCCAATTAACCACAAAGAGCGGAGGTCTCTTCGCAATGTGCCGGAGACCCTCCCCGGAGGGGGGGAGAATAGTAGTATCTGTTCTCTCCAAAAGTGGTGGACTCTCACGTCACAGTATTTGAGTTCCCCGGAAGGCCGATGAGACCAGTGACCGCGACTTGCGACTGATAAGCCGGATCGTGCGGGGGTTATACCCTTGGGGGTATCTTTAGTTTTATAAAAAGAAAAGGAAAAGGGCCTAGAAACAAAGGAACAAAATTTACTAGAAAGCTCTATTATTTTAACGAGTTTAACGTATAAAAGGTCTCTTAAAATTAGGATCCTTCTAATACATTTACGCATACGTGTTACCTATAATTATATTACAATATATTTAGTTTTTTCTTTTTTACAGTGTATTGTCGCGACAACAAATAATGTATACCAGCATGAGTCCAACAAACGATAGAGATATTTTTGTATCCTAGGGTTTTCCCGTAGCTCGTTTGTTTTAAGGGTTTTTTGATATATAGATTTGTGGGCTCTTTTACGAGGCAACTCCTCATGAATATCATCCAACCTTCTTAGATACAGTGAGCTTACTTCTATATTTATTAATAATTATATAAAATAATGCTCGATCTCTTACTAAAGATAAAGATATCCATGATCACCTTTCCAAGTAAAATATTACCGTTATAGAAGAAAAATAAGATATACTATAAAGCACCACTATATAAAGGTAAATAATCTTAAGGTAACAGACAAAGATTATATTTACTTTTTAAAGGACACCTAATTAGGATTTATATATTTACTTTATAATATAATACTAGTAGGGTTTTTTAAATACCAAATTGTTAATTTTACTGTTATATAGTAAAGCTATTATCCATAATGTATATTTAGTTTGAGATTAAATATATATGATTATTACATAATGTTTTTAGTTATTTTTCTACCATTAAGTAGTACTAATATATTGGATGTATATTAACTGCATATCTTACCGTTATTTTAAATTGATTTTTTAAACTATATTTGGTTTTTTAATATTTGAAGAATTAATTGTTATAAAAAGACTTAATAGATTATTCTACTTTTAAAAGTTTTTTGCTTTTTGAAACTTATATTTTAAGTTATTATTAGTTTATAGATATGGTTTTCGAGCATATTTAGTTTTATTCGGAATCTATTAAGATATCTCTAGTTACGGTGTACAGTTTCTGAGGATTAAGTTATAAGATTTCCGGTATTATATATATATATTAATTCTCGCATAATCTGCGGATGGTTATTTATTGATATTCACATTGTATTCGTTATTACTTTTATTTTTTGTAGGCAACCCTCTTTTTAATTGTTAATTTTTAAGGACTAAGGGTTTTGTCAATAACAGGCCTAGCGGTATTTAGTTGCCAGGTCTCGAGATCTCACTTTTTCCATTTAAAAAGTATCTAGCATATTTAACGTGGTTTTAATGTTCTTGTGTGTATGTTTAGTGATTGTAAGTGTTGTCTTTTTATCTTCGTAATGCTAGTCAGGGGTGAGCTGAGATGCGGGAAAAGGATCATGTTAGAGAAGCGTTCAATGTTTTTTATGGTAATTTTTTCGTGTTTTTTTTTTTGTAAAGAGTGTATTGAGAATTTTTTCATTACGTTTTTTAGTGAGAGGCGGGTCGTGAAACAACTTTATAGTTCTGATTTCGGCAATATGCTCTTTGTTCTTTTACTCCCTCCTGACTGGGTATGTCGGATGTTTTGATGTGTTAGTAAGGCTTTCGCTGTGTCGGGCGAGATACGCCCTCTAAAAGACCAAAGAGCGGGGGTTACGGAGACCATCCCCGGGAGGGGGAAATAGTCCTCCCCCCGTAGTCCACCTAGAGCCGAGAGACCCCGACTCCTGACATTCTGGTGCAAGGTGGTCTACCCGATGGGTATTCGTTAGGCTTTTAAACACCCCTAAACACTCGGGCGCCCTATTTTTGCGGTTTCAAAGTCTTTTTTTTATTGTGCCCTATCAGCTGGGGAACAAGTAGAAGCCTATCCTGGTAGAAAATAGGCTTGCTAGTAATGTGTGTCACTATCGTTACGCGGAGGCTTTACATCTATTCGACGATTCAGTTAGACGACTTTAAACCCAACATCCGCGGCTTACTTCATTCATCTAACCTCGGCATCCGTGTGAAGTAACATACACATTGCTTTTACTTAATCATCTTTAACCTCATGAAGCATCGTATGCTCCTGACCAATAATACGATAGGGACGAAATCTTCCTCTAACTACCGTATATATATATATATTAATATTAGTTCCAAACCTAATAATACTTTATTTTCATTATAATTTCCGTATCTTTAACAAGGTGATTAGGTAATGTAATATGATGAGCTTTCGTCTAGCTCATTCAATACTTTCTTATGATAACACTATACGTTCATCGTAGGATATTATTCATACAGAAAAATATCGAACCTAATTTTATTACGTACGATATATCCTGAATTACTTCGCATATAGTATCGATATTAGCTTCCGATATATCGAATATTGGAATGGTCTCAAGAAAATACTTTCTCCCCTAAAAATTTCGTAACTTATACTTAATAACCATCTTGTTTTGCTTTCTGTCTAATCTGCTCTATTATACACTAATACCAGAACATGATATTTTTCTACCGTCATCTATTTTTTGTGAAATATCTTACTACTTTCTCAACTAGATAGGATACTTGATATATCTTTCAACATCCAAATACTTGAATAAGTTGATGTTATCCTCTATTTATTGGGGATCATACTAATATATTATAGTACTAATATACAACTGAAGGTTGTAGTAGGTTATCCTCTTACATACCTGAATTTATATATATAGTATAGTGTTATAGTATATAGTATGAGAGAGTGACGCAATCATCTCATGACTAATTCTCATACTAGATCTGGAATATAGCAATTTTAATATAATTTAAATAAAGAACGTGAATCGCCCACAACTGCAAACGTACTAAAAATTTCAAGGTGATTGAATGATCGAAAAAAATGTGTATTCAACCTACTATAGATCCTTCTCATCTCTTATATTATAATTAAATTTAAAATTTTTAGTTTTCGTACTCTCAAACTCTGTAAGACAAACGCGACCACAATTTACCTTTTATAATATATTAATATCTTACTATATATTATATAAAGTATTTTTTATACTACCTTTCCTTCTTGACCAACAGCTCATCCTGAGGGGAAAGAATATGTAATGTACGCCTCTATGGAAAAGTGTGTCACTTCCATTTTAAGCTCTGCGCACTCCGAGATAGAAATCAAAGAAGTACGACCGCAAGGTCGTATTATGGGAACTAGAATTAAAAAACGTTTTCCTTTACCAATGGTGAAGGTCTTTCACGGGAAGACTTGAAAATGCGAACAAGCAGAGAATGAAGAGTGATCAGGAGGATTGAGAGGGAGGAAAGGTTTAACAATATAAGGAAAAGGACTAAATTAGGAAAAGGTACAAAATGTTGGGTTCATTCTCAAAAGGCGATCAAGAGACTGAGTAGGAAGGCTGCATAAATGCTCAAAGAGGTTATTCTGGATAGAAAAGTCAGCAAGTTCATGTCAACTTTATCTTTGAAATTAAGAGGAAACAGATTGTGGCCGTGGTAGACATTTGAGCTGACCAAAAATTATTAATTTGAAAATGAAGAAGAATGTTTTCTAATTATTATAAGACAGGTTAAATTTTGCCAGCTGGTAAAGTATTCGAACTCCAATCAAAGACATAGAATTAAACCATTTGCACATTAGCACAACTGCCCTGACTTTGAAAAATTGAGGAAGAAATAGTGGAATATGGCGGACTAGAGCTTGAAATTCAGAACGCTCAAAAAAATCTAAGTTTCAGTTTTATGAATAAGAATGGGTTTGGTAGAAAGATGAAGGTGATGTTCAACAAAATGAAAGTATATTTAAAACCGAGAAAGGTTTACAGAAATTGTTGCAGAAATTAATGAGGAAATAATAGGCCAGCAATTCTGTGACTGCAACCAACCTCATCACCGGAGGCCGTCAATGGCCTTTAATAGTGATGAGGGTGGAAAAGGAGTTATTTTTGGAAGCCACCCTATAGGTTTCTCAGGAACTTCGCTCAAAATTGGCTGCCAGTACTGTTTCATTTTTATACTACGCCCCAGGAGGGTAAGTGTTTGGTTGTAATTGCATTTTTATGGTGTGGTAAGGAGGATTTCCTCCAATGTAGAGAATATGGATATGAGGCACAAAAGAGAAGAACAATTGGGCACTGGGGTGCCATGGGATGTATAAGACTCCATATATGCCCAATTGTGGGTAATCTCATCAGCAAGGGCCTATTCCCTCGCCTTACTTCTCATTCTTCTATAATATTAACACTCATATATATATATATATATATATATATATATATATATATATATATATATATATATATATATATATATATATATATATATATATATACAATATATATATATATATATATGTATCTATCATCGGTTGCGGTACGGTGCGTGGTGCGCAAATTTTGGTGCGATGGGTGCAGTGCGCTGTGGTTCGCTCTCGGTGCGGTGCAGGGTGCGGTGCGCATCGAAAAAGAGCCGGTGCACTTTGTGGTGCTGTCTGGTAGGATGAAAGGGTGAGGTGCAGTGCGGTGATGGTGCCGACCTCGGTGCGGGCGAACATGGTGCGCAAAATCGGTGCTCGGCCAACACTAATATATATATATATATATATATATATATATATATATATACTCTCTTTATACCACTATATATATATATATAACTTTCTCTATATATATATATATATATATATATATATATATATATATATATACATAAAGCCCGGTTCGTGCAAAACCTTGGAGACCGTTGATATTTACATGCTCTATAGTTATTTTCACGAAAATGTATTTTCAAATATAACTTTAATCGCTTAATCAAAGGATCATGGGTGATAGGGATAGTGGTGAGAAGGGTGTTTGATTAGAGTTTGATCCTTTGATTTATTGAGTAATTGATATTTTTAATAAAGCTTTAGTTAAAACATAAAATGATTTTAATAACTTTATGTAATGTCCTTACAAAATCATTTTTTGTTTAATTCTGATTTTAACCACTTGATCATAACTTTGATGTCTTAATCAATATCTCATGGAGGATAGGAAGGGTTGAGGATGTGGTTAATTAGAGTTTGATCTATTGAGTTATTGATTTGTTGATATTTTTATTAAAAAATTTAAGAATTATTTAGTAAAAACATAAAATGCATAAAAAACTTTTTAATAATGAAACATATTTTCTATAAATAAATAAAAATGTTTCAGTTTAAAATAAAATGTGCTCAACGTCTAGAAAAGAAATTAAAAATAAAATAGCATAAGGGCTTAGCTTATAATAACGTCATAACTAGAATATATGTTTATGCGTTCTCGCGTCAATATTACGCTTGCGGGAGCACGCGTCAAATTCGTGCCGAACCGCGCTGGTTCGGGGTGCGGGCGCTCACTTTTGCGTTCGCAGTGCCCCTTTACGCAACCCGTTAAACAAAATAATAACGATAAGAAAATTATAATGAGTGACTACTACTACTATTACTGCTACTACTACTACTACCACCACCACTGTACCACTGTTAAAGGATTTAGAGCAATGTATTAGATCTCTGCAGCCATCATTGCAAAGGGTTTGATATAACATATATTAGGCAAGTCGAAGGCATGTTTTGATTCAAGGACCGCACTACTCTTACTCACCTCCCTCTCCATCTCTAATCTAACTAAAATCAGAAGACGCTCCGACTCATTCTCTGACTCCGACTCCTTCATCAGCTATGTACTATGTAATTTATTTCTAATTGACCCCACCCCTGGGGTCTCTAAGACATCCATGGGAGTTCTGAAACTCTAAAATTGAGTTCTCCATATTCGTAAACCCCTGAATAGACACCTCAATCGAGCTAATATCCGTATGTAGACAGGTTTCCACTCCTGGTTCGGAAACCAGGTTCGGAGCAGGGCACCACAGCAGAAGCCAACTCATGCTCCTAACTCTTCTTTGGCTCCGAATCCTTCTAATAAAATGTCGGGTATTTATTTTCCATATATCTAAGGCCATATCCAAGTTAAGGAAGTTCACCTCATCACCAACATGCAGTGGAGTGAAAACCTTGGCAACGCTAAGGTTTCACCATTAGCAATCAGGATACCAAGTTTGAAAGAAATACGATCAAAAATTAAATCTCGAACCCTATGTGCCGTTACTGTGTGTATATAGATGCTGTTACTAATCCCCAAACTCATCGTAGACCATGGAAACAGGCTCCTCGACCTTAGAAACCTATACTTTGACTCATCAACTGACAAAATCTGAAGATGTAATGAAATTCTCAAGTCAACTGCCGACATGGTTTTGATTTTCTGACAGTTTAGAGTCCCGTATCCATCGAAAGCGGTCTCACCGACCTTAGAAACCCGTAATTTGAGACATTAAACGTCAAAATCTAGCGATGTAATGGAAATTCCCAAGTTAACTGTCAAGATGACCTAATTCCAGCTAAGCTCTTGAATCTCTGAAGTGTGTCTCATCTTAACCTTACACAGCTATGACCATAGCATCGACTTGGAGGGAGTGGCACCCTATTACGAACGTGCAGCGATACGTAGCCTCGTTGACGACGAGGTGAGACCACCAGCAATAAAAAACCAATGTGGATACGGAACACCGAACTCTCTCAAGACACCAAGAAGACTCCAAAAATTTAATGGTGCGGCATCTCCCCGAAGAGGAGCAACAATACGTAAACCTGCGTTACGGACGAAGTCACACCACACCCTTATAGGGTCAGCAGGTTTCAGGGGGAATACACCTATCTAACACCACTTGAAAGGGCGTAAGAATAATAACTTTCAATACCGGCAACAACAAGCGACACCTAGGAATACGAAACCTCGTCGAAGACGAGGTTACTTCCCAACAAAAGTAAGGGGGGGGGGCCAGCATGGTACCAAGTTTCAAAGGGAGACCACCATTTTCACCTTCTCAGTCCAGTCATAGAAAAAACTTCATTTATTAAAAAAATTCTATTTTCTTTGCGTTGTTTTATGTAAGAGTAAATTAGTTTTTGATGGGCTATTCGTTGTAGATACCGGAGAGGCCATTCCAATTAAGAGAGGCTGTGGAATTGAACGCAAGAGATAGGTGAGAATTATTGGGACACCTGGAGTGTTATGGGAGGGGATTATAGGGAGGGGACTACTACACCTACACTCAAAGTTGTTTCAATGGGTTTGATAAATCTCATCGCTTGATGTCTCTAAGCTCTCTCCCTCTCTCGTCTCTCTCTCTCTCTCTCTCTCTGGCCCTTCCCTAAAAATATATATATAGATTATTATACTATATATTATATAATATATAGAAATATATATATTAGTATATACCTATATATAGTATATATATATAATATAGTATATACTTTATATATATTATTATAGCCCTTTTTAAAGTAATGGACAGCATCGCGCACGATGTGCCACACACTTAACATATCCGCGCATGCAGGCGGATCTAGAATCAAGACATCGCAGTTGCACATCGGCGCGATATTTAAAAATTTGACATTCCGAGTTATTTTATTATATAATAGGATTACTATTATATATTATATACTATATTATATATTATAATATAATTATAAATATATATATATATATATATATATATAATATATATTATATTAATATTACTATATTATATATACTGGTTTAAGTTCACCGAAGGGCATGGAACGTCGTGTCCCGATAATAGTTTATATTAATATTCTGTTTTAATTGCTGGAAACATTACATGAATGAGTTACTAGTCGAAGTATTACCCACACAACGAAAAGTAGTAATTAGAATTTTATCGAAGGTACAAATGCATGGCTTTATATATTCGATCAAGTTATGAAAGATTTTATCAATACCATATGCCCGTAACTCTTGTAGCGAGTATGTTTAAACACATCATTCTTTAAAGCGTCTCTATATATATACTAATGATATCATATATATATATTAATATAATATTATATTATATACTTATATATATATATTATATATATATTATATTATACCTATATTATATATAGCGTTATATATATATATATAGTTAGGTATAACTATTAGAATGAAGGCTAAATATATATATTTATATAATATATATATATATATATTATATATAGTATTATAATTATATATATAATTATATTATATATAATATATATTTATATATTATATATTATATACTATTATATATTATTATATTATTAATAGCTATATATTAATATATACTTAAAGAAACAGTCATTCGGAGGAGTCGTGGCCATAACAGCATGTCAACACATTTTTTTTTGTTTTTGGGCGACAACAACTGCCAATTTCTTATTTCTTCATGCTAACGGTATTGGAAAAGAGCATTCCTCCAAACTTTATATTTGTTATCGAGCGATAATCGATAGTTATCATAAGTATACCCAATTCCGCGCATGAAGTTCGAACAAGCTGCTCATAGTTTTCCGGCCTTGTGATTGCCCAAAGATAAGCCACGAACCTGCAACAGAAGCTGTTCAAGCTGGCTTTTTCGTGTCCGGAGTCAGGTTCTGTCGGGGAATTCCTTGCACTCTATGATTGCTTTTTTATATATGCGTCCGAACGACGAACACCAAAGCTTTGCTCTTTGCCAGACAGCCTTTAGGGATGGGAATTCTTGCAGGGTAGTATGAAGGCTGAAGACTCCTTATATGAGCAGCTTAAACAAACTATTTCATTAGGCTTATTTCGATGCTGTAGTGAGGGAAACAAATATATTCTGGGGGTCCAACACGAGGTTACCATTGAACATTGCCTCTCTACAGGAACTCAGCCGCGATGGACCAATACCTTTGAGTTGTCTTTCTTCCTGACTGGCGTCCTGCTGTTCTCTCCTCCAGCAGACGATTGTAAACTCAGTTGATACGAAATTTTGGTTTAAAGCTCCTTTGTTTGGACCTTTAGACCTCATAAGGTCTACCATGTTTGCTAAACACAATTCGATAGTCGTACAACAAATACCTCAGCTCACTGTGTGATGTTTTTTCCTTGATCCGACTGTTAGAACAATTAGAAAGCAGAGAAATAGTTCAAGCTTGTTGTGTTTTCCCTCGTCGAGCGATGCACCAAGCTTAATTGTGTTTCACGGGGCGGATTCAGAGATGTATAGGGCTTACGATGTTCCGGCCTACATATTCTATTATAGAATAACTCTTCTAGTTTTGATGACTACCGATTCAATGAAAGAGGCCTGCCGACTCGAATAGGGGGTTACATGATCTCCGGCAAATTTCCAAGTGCCGTCAATAAACGGTAACACGCAAAGTTTTAGCCGGCCCCATCTGACTGAAGTGAAAAAAAGTTGAAACAGTTGCCGTCTGATGTTTTTCTCCTGACTTGCGACTTCACCTATACTAGTAACAGAAATCTCACTCCACGTCGATTGTCACTCGAGGCATTCTGGACTTTGGATAAGCAAATAATATCTGGGATAACGGTCCAAGTTTACATGTCTCCTTTGGTTGGGGAAAATTATGGGTGGTTTTCTTCTGCCTCAGCTGGCCTCCTTATTCCCGAACCAAAACTACTTACATTCCATTTTGAATTTGCCTGCTTTCTCTGAAGTGGATGGTTATCATTCTTCCTCTTCTGTGTGGAGAAAAATGGGAGGTACAGGGAGGTTCAGGAGACATAGCACCACAGGGTCAATGGATGACGAAGGTCTCTACCGAACTATGATAGCAGGCGCTATTTTGCATGTGATCAGACGCTTGCTGGAGGATCCACCAAGACAGAGGCAATTTGCTGGAGTGGGCAGTCAGCTCATCTCACAGATTTCTGTGGGGCGATTGGGCGAATCTCCAGGCTCTATCTTCCCCCTTGTACCCCAAACGTCGCGAAGAAAAAAAAATTCAAATTTAATATCTAATATTCGGCTTATTAAAAAATATATTTTACAGATAAATTTAAACTCTTAAACTTTAAAGGATTTCACATAGGCTAGGGCAATAAGACCAACGAGCTATATACTAATTTAAATAATATTTATATATATATTATGTATATATTATAATTTATATATATATATAGTATATAATATTATATAATTATATATATATAATATTATATATATTATATATAATATATATACCCCTAATTAATTTAAAATAAGATATATTTATAGTATATTTATTTATATATATATAATATTATGATATCTACTTATATATATATAATATTATATTATATATATATATATTATTATCATAATATATTATATAGTATATATATATATAAACGGATTATTCAACAGGGTGATCTTTTTACTCGTCTTCATAAAGTTCACGCCACGACATAAAATGTGCGTCTGCCTTTTACATTTTGTAACCTCTTGATGCCATCTGTGCAGAATTGCACCTATCATAGACAACGCTATCCTCCACTTAACAAGCTACTAAGAAGAGTGATGAACTAACACAACTAGCTATATTATAATTGACCTTACCTTTCTCAGTAATTATTTTCGTCAGCTAAGTTGCGGCAGACATTCAAGAATAAAAAGCTGTTATTTATGAAAATATATTTTTTGTAGAAAATTGACAACAATCCAGATTTGGAAAAACAGCGATGGTGTCATGGACGAAAAAGCAAAGTCTAGAGTATGGAAGACAGGAGGGAAATATTATTAGTTTGCTTTGTTTTTTACACAAGCAATTAGGAAACTTGAATGCTTTCAAAAGGCAACAGACGGAATAAAAAATAAACTCTCTTTCTTTGTTATATAGTGTAATGTATTGAGTGAATTTTTCTAGTCTATTTGAAGATATCAGAAATCTGTATTTCATTTATAGAACGCTCTTGCTTGGGTTGGCCTAACACCCGTATTTTATTTACCGCACCGCACCGTCACATTGATGATGTTTGCCGCCGCCGCACCGCACCAAAATCGAAAACACCATGTACGTCTACGAAGTTCTATCGGGCCAACCCTAAACTTAGACCAATGAAGAGGTTTCGTATTACTGTTGTAGTATTCTAGTCCTTCAAATGCTTTTAACGATATTTATTCTAGCATAAAAATAGCTCCACTGTCTCTCCGCGCATTTCACCGAGTGTCAATGTATGTAAATATTCTATTATTCAATTAGTTCTTCCTCCCACTGCTACCTATTTCTCCTTTTATTTCTTCTTTTCCTTCTTTCTTCGACTAAATTTGGAGCTGATTTTAAGTTTCCTCTTTTCTATCCCCATTTTCTATTTTGGGATTTTTATTAAATTGAAAAAGGAAGAGGTTGAACGGCCTCCCTCCGCAATAATTACTATATTATATATATAATATATATATATATATATATAATATATATTATATAAGATATAATTTAATTATATATATAATATATATATATATATATATATATATACGTATTATATATATATTATGTATTATGTTATATATACTATATTATTATTATGTATATAATTATATACTATATATATATATAATACTATATATATATATTATAGATATATATAATATATATATATTATAATATTAATATACTATATATATATATATATATACTTATATTATTTATATATATATATATATATATATATATATATAAGTATAACGGTATATATAGTACTTATATATATACGTATATATATATCATATATATATATTATTTTATTACTTTATACTTATTAGATATTATAATTATATTATATATATATATTATATATTATAGATATATATATATAGTACTATAATATAGTATATTATATCTATATTATTACTGTTGCTATAAACTTTGCAATATCAAGAGCCGCCAATTTTACCGTTTCAATAACTCTTTAATAATAATATATATTATATATATCATAATATATTATATAATATACTATTAATATATTATAATTATATATCTATTATATATATATTACTATATATATAATATAGTATACTATATATATATATATATAATATATACATATATTAATCATATATATATAATAACCAAAATAATAATTAATAATAATATTTGAGATAGTAGTGTATTTATTGATTAAGCAAGCCAAGGAAAGACAGCTTACGGGTATTGAGTATAGGAAAACCATAAATGATGAAAGAAACTTTGAAAAGAAGACCGTTTT
The DNA here is from genome assembly GCA_015478945.1 of Trachelipus rathkii. NCBI lineage: Eukaryota > Metazoa > Arthropoda > Malacostraca > Isopoda > Trachelipodidae > Trachelipus > Trachelipus rathkii. The sequence goes on along the minus strand of JABUQX010042560.1, from coordinate 16,580 downwards.
AGCATAATTACCACATATAAAGGAGACATTAAATTTTACATCATAGAAAGTGATCGGAGATAGATTATACTTTTGTTGGCCGACGCTCCAGGTGCGGTGCATGCGTGCGCTACTTTTAGAGTGCTGTGCGCGTTGCGCAGATAACAATTCCACATTATCCCGGATGCTTTGCAAGATTTTGACATATAAAGGATTAGGTGGCCGGATGCAGCAATTTGAAACATTAGGGTAGCTTGCGACAAGAATTAATTTAGCGTGAGTAGACGGTGCTTTCAAATTGATGGTGACGTTGCAATCTTTAGGTGTTTGTAGCATCGTGTGTTCTTGGGTTGGGAGCGAAAAACTTCTCCGGTATAATGCGGATCGCAGACTTGTTCTTTTCATGCAGTTAAGTACATGATTCAACACTTTACAGCAATTAATTGTATATGATACTGTTATTATTTAATCTGTATACATCTTTACTGATAGACTTAACTATTTAAGTTGATTGATTCTAATATTCCTCTCTCCTCTCTCTCTCTCTCTCTCTCTCTTCTCTCTGCTCCTTCTCTGCTCTCGTCGCGTCCTCTCTCTCTTTCTCTCGTCTGCATCAGTAGCAAGCCCGAGCTCTGAGCTCCAAATTTTTTCCTGCTACACCCACCGGACGCTTCTCGCTCCCACGCGCCCGATCGAACGACGCTGGCCATTACGTCAGCACCCATATTTAAATTTTTTTTTTTTTGTTTTTAATGTTATATTCAGTTAAAAAAAATCAATACCTAAGTCTTTTTATAATCGCACCGCCAATCAATATGGTATTTTTTCAATCTTAATTAACCAAAGCCGTATGAAAAAAAATACTAATTACCGCTTCGCCCGAGCAGGGCGGTACATGTGGCGCGATGAATCGCCAGATCACCATGCCGAAGACGGTATACACCTGCCGGCCGGCCTACACTACATAGTAGTAGCAAGTGGCCGCCGACGGCGACTAGCTATGAACCCATATCGATGGGCCCCACAAAAGGCGACCCTCGTAAAAGCGCCCATAGAGGAAAAAAAAAAAATAAAAAAACCTAAAAAGAACAAAAAAAAAAAAAAAAAAAAAAAAAAACATTATCTTTATTGACTTCGTGTCCTTTTGTGGTGTGCATCGCGAGTATAAACGTGACGGGCAAAATGATATAAGACGATGATTACAGTCCAATCCGAAATTAAACCTATATTACGGTCAAATACTTTACTGTTATTATATATCAATATTTTTTCATTTTTGAATTGAAGGTTATTTTTTTTTAGATTATCATAAACATGTTTATGTCATAAGGATGTAAAAAGTGTCCGGAGGTGTTGTGTGTGTTGTTGGTCAAGGTTAATGTAATCCTTTAAAAAAAAAAAAAAACGGCGCGGTTTTCCATTGATGGTATTTTGGGAAAAAAGAAAACCCCTCTCCGGTGTTGCTGGTGATGTGCTTACCTCATGCGCCACGCCGTTCGGAACCAACGAAAGGTTGTTGGGCGTGTGGTGGGTAAATCCCACAGAACATGTATATACGCATCCTCTTTCTATCATGGTGTTGTGGGGGTGAATAGATTTTAATATAATAATATAGATAATTAAAATAATAAATAATATAATAATAATAATAATAATAATTATATTTAAATCTAATATGGATTTGGAACAAACTGCTTTTTAGTTCTGATAACTTACTATATAGTATATATTACTATATAGTAGATATATATGTATATGTGTGTTGTTGTGTGTTTATATATTATGGAAGATATATATTGGTGTCTATTGTCTGGTGTCTGGTGTCTGGTGTGTGTGGTTTGAGTTAGTATTATAGTAATTAATAATACTATAAAATAATAATATATATCATATAATTTATATACTAATAAATAAAATATAACTAATAATATTTATTCTATATATATGTATTATATATATATATATGATGATTACTAAGTATATATATAATATTAATACTACTTATATATATATATATATTAATATATATAGTGATAATATATATATATACTTATATGGTAATAATAGGGGAAACAGGTAGTTTTAACTCGTTTTTTACAGGGGACGAAGCCACCCCCCTCCCCGCTTCTTTTCTTTTTTCTTTTTTTTTTTTTTTTTTTTTTTTTTTTTATTTTTTTTTTTTTAGGGTATTTTTTTTATTGCTTTCTTTTTTTTTATGTTCGACATTTTTTTTTTTTTACCTTGACTTTCATTTCTTTGCGACAGTAGTGATCATTGATATGGAATTCTCTCATTAAATTTTGTGAAAAACCATATTTTCAAGCCAAAAATAAAGAGTTCACCAAAATCACATACTTCGAAGTTTTGATGGGAGTTGAAAAAAATTAACTATATTTTATAATTTATTCTTAATATTCAACATAAATCCAATTTCTCACTAAAATTGTTATATAATAAATAAATGATAAAAAAAACCAAAAAAAAATAATCATAAAAAAAAAATTCAATTTGCATAAATTACCAAATTTTTTTTTTTTTTTTTTTTGATAAAATGAAAAGGTAATTATAATTTTATTCTAAAAGGACAAATTTTAGCTGTGAAAGCTTTGCCCTATTAGGGATTGCTTTATTGTCATTAGAAAGTCACTTAAGTTCACGGTTCTACTCGTTGAATGTTTTAATTAAGCATGTACGGTCATGTATAAGTATACGGTACGTTGTTAAGACGTCGTTCAGAAAAGAAACGTCTCTGTAAATGGAAGGATGTAATTTTCCATTTATTCTATACTCGTTTATTACAATATATAGATATATTAATAGGAAAGATTTTTGTATTTTTGTTTTTGCATTTCTTATATTTTTTAAATATAGATTAAATAGGTATAAAATTGTTTGGAAAAATAAGATTCACCTTTATCATCGCTTTAGGACGGTTATAAATTAATTCTTTTATATTTAAAGGTATAATTTATATTAAACATTATTTGCTCACTAGCAATTTAAATCCATTACCAGGTGTAAGTTCTTTTTAACAATAATTTATTCATTTACTTTTTCATTTGGTATAAAAAACTAAAAATCCTTTATAAAGATTGAATCAAAATTGATTATTAAAAATTTATTTCTTTCCATTAAGGGACTACATAAGTTAGAATTGACAAAAATGTCTACTTTAGTCTCTCTCTCTCTCTCTCTCTCTCTCTCTCTCTCTCTCTTCTACTCTCTCCACACCGTCTCTTTCTCTTTCTCTTCTCTTCTTTTCTTTCTCTTTCTCTTTCTCTTTCTCTTTCTCTTTCTCTTTCTCTTTCTCTTTCTCTTTCTCTTTCTCTTTCTCTTTCTCTTTCTCTTTCTCTCTCTTCTCATCTCTCTCTATAACTCCTCTCTCTCTCCTCTCTCTTTCTCTTTCTCTTTCCTCTCTTCTCTTTTCTCTTTCTCTTTCCTTTCTCTTTCTCTTTTTCTGTCTCTTTCTCTTCTCTTTCCTCTCTCTTCTCTTTCTCTTTCTCTTCGTCAAACATAATAATCTCAATCTTATTCATACGTTCCTTCTCTTTTTCACATTCTGTTTTTCTTCTCTATCTCTTTCTCTCTTTGCTATCACTATCTCTTTCTCTTTCTCTTTCTCTCTCTCTCTCTCTCTCTCTCTCTCTCTCCTCTCTCTCTCTCTACCCTCTCTTCCCTTCTCTCCTCTCTCTCTCTCTCGCTCTCTCTTATATAAACCCAGATGCAAAGCTATAAATATTTTTACACACCCCGCCTCTATATATTTATATATAGATTGTTATTTAAAAGAAAATGATATTTTAAAATACCCCTCAAATTATTTTTAAATATCTTTGTAAACGAGCCAACTGGAATTTTAATTTGTTTTGATTTATGCCTTTACTTTTAATTCTCATTTTTTACATCTTCTATTTCTTCCTTTGTTGTGTTACTTAAATTACCTTAAAAATGGCTGTTTAGTAAAAATGAGTGGATATATTTACATATTTCATGGTTGAATTAAGGGTCAAAATCTTTGAAAAATTGGTTTAGTTGCACTGAAAACCAAATTTGAAACTGTCGCTTATGATCTTTTGACTTTCAAACTACAATATATATATA
>JABUQX010042560.1:7500-10000 GCA_015478945.1 Trachelipus rathkii | reverse complement strand
TGCCAAAAATAGCTTATAAACTCCACATGCTTTAGCAGATGTATTCACAGGGCTACTTTTTTGTCAGGTTCTTTATAACACCACAGATGCATAAACAAGAATGCCGTCTTGCCTGTATTTTTCAACCTTTCGATGCATCTGTGGCTGAAATGCACTATCAAAACACGTATCCTCCACCACTTGAGACATCGACTAGAAAACTATGAATAATCAACTAACATTTGATACTTGAATCTTGACGTTCTCAGTAGTTATTTCGTTCAATCTAACTTACCGAACTGCTCGAGATAATAAAAATAAGTCGTGGATTTGAAAAATTTTGTTTCTCTGAAATGCAAATAGATTAGTTTGAAAACAGCGATGTCAAGGCAACGAGGCCACCTTCGTGAGGGGAATAATAATAATATTTTTCTTGCTCTGAACCCAAGCAATTAGAAAATAATTCTTTCAAAGCAAGACAAAATAATTTTTTATATTTAGTTAAAATGTGGAGAGTTGAGACATACTTGCGGATGCGGATGTGAAATGCATCACTAATATACTATATATATATATTAAGTATTATATATCTATATATAATATTATATATATATAGTATATATTAGTATATACTATAAATATATATATAGTATATATAGTAGATTATATATAATAATTTATATAGTTATATATATATATTATATATTTATATATATATATATTAATATATATATATATATATAGTATACGTATATAATAGTATTAAAATATTATAATTTTATATACAGTATATATACCAGTATATATAGTATTATATATAGTTATATATATATAGTATAGTATTAATATATATATCTATATTATAATTTATATATTATATATATATCATATATTAATACATTATATATATATATATAGTATATATATATCACTATATTAGAATATATATATTATAATATATAAGTATTATATATATTATATATATATAATAATATATATATATATATTTATATATAACCTACTTATTGTAAACGCAATAAATAATTGAATAAATATGAAATTTAGTTTTCTATAATGGACAATTGTATAATATTGTAGATATATAATATATATATATAATTATTATATATAATATACTTATTTATATAATATTATATATACTTATATTATATATATATATATATACTATATATATATATAATATATAATAGTAGAGTTTAAAAACAACCTTTTTTTGTCTTTTTTGTTTTTATAAAGAACAGTCTCTCATGCAGTTTTATCTCTCACTATTAAATAATATACCTTTCATAAATGGTGGTTATAATGTAAAATATATCTTCTTCACAGAGTTCATAAATATTTTCAAAATCTATTACAGAAGAGGCAAGTGGAGATAATTTAAAAAAAAAAAAAGTCATATTACTATATTCTATTTGAAATCAATAAAGGATGAATATTTTTCTTTTTAAATCATATATTATATATACTTATATTATAATATTTATTATAATATTATATATATATAATATATAATATATATATATATATATATTTATAATATATATATATAATATTATATATATATATTATTATATATATATATATTTATATATATATGATATATATATCTGGTTATTTAAGTTGTATATGGATGGGGTGATGAAAGAATTAGAGGTAGGGATGGTAAGGGAAGCCGTTATACTGATATAAAATTGAATGGAGTGTAGGGTGCTCTGCTTATTGTATGCGAATGATTTGTTTTTGTGTGGTGAATCTGTAGAAAGTTTGAGAGGATTAGTAGAGGGATTTGGCAGGGTGTGTGAAAGGAGGGGTTTGAAAGTAAATGTAGGTAAAAGTAAGGTGATGGTAGTGGATATTTAGGATATATGTTGGATGAGAAGGGAACGGATGAAGCAGAGTTTAGTAGGAAAGTTATGAATGGTGGGAAGGTGACTAGTGCAATTAAGTCATTGGTGTATAGACAGTGAGTTCGTTTGAGAGAAAGAGTTCGTCATCGTTTTGCGTGAGTGTATTTTGTTACCTGTGTTAAGGAATAGTAGTGAAAACTATGGGATGGAATATGAGGTTTAGATCTAAGGTGAAATGTTTTCAGTTTTTAATGTCTTAGGAGCGTGTTACGTATGAGAAGAATTGATAAAATGAGGAATGAACGTTTTGGAAACCAAAGGTGCAAATGAGAGAATAAACGAGAGTGCATTGGTTTGTTCATATGGAATAGATAAATGATAGTCGGTTGCTTAAGCTAATATATATAGTGATGAATGGGAATCAACCGGATGGGAGACCAAAGAAAAGTGAACGAGTTAGTAAAAGAATGTGAATTTGGCCAAGGCGAAAAGAAAGGTGCATAATAGGAGTGAATGGCGGAGTTTTGTGAGGGGGTATGGTTGTAGGACTCGGGATGAACCCCACATTGACGATATACCACAGTGAGGGTTCCTCGAGTCTTGTGAAGCCCCAGGATATATATTTTAGACTGCGACGAGCCCTCACTTAAGGG
>JABUQX010042560.1:0-2500 GCA_015478945.1 Trachelipus rathkii | reverse complement strand
AGAGAGTGAGAGAGAGAGAGAGAGAGAGAGAGAGATTAGAAAATATTACTTAAATGTGAATCGCAAAATTTAGACAATACTTGTTCTTTCTTTCTACAATAAAAACTATGCACTATTGAATATTTTTAGAAATCTTTTTATATAACACGAGACACAAGCGAAAACCCTTGAACGTAATTCTCATTGTCTGAATATCATTCCAGGATTTGAGATGTTTTCGATTGTTTTTAAGATCGCGTCGCGAACAAATTTTGGTCTTATGAATAGAGGCATAGGGACTATTTTTCAGGTTCTAAATCCAAATCTCCTCTAAAGAATATTTTTAAGTTTATTTTCTGTTATAATTTGTTCCAATATTTTGCAATACAATTAATATATCAATACCTATCGACATTTTTATAGGCATTCATTGTAATTGCATGTTTAGATTCAATAGGGAGCAGCCCGTATATATATTACATTATATAGTATGATATAATATATAATATATATTATTATATAATAATATAGTTAATATAATATATGATTTATATATATATATATATATATATATATATAATTATATTCATATAATACTATAGTATATATATATATTATTTAAGTAATTATTATATTCTACAGAGCGTGCGGCACCGATCCGTTACTCCCGTTACTAACGGAAATTAGATTTATCTGAGTAAACGGAGTATCGGACTCGTTACCTTTTTCTTTCATGTAGAGCACCGAATTACTTCCGTTATTTTTTCCTCCGTTACTTTTTTAGGTCCAGTACTCTTTGTCTTGACTTCTCTTCGTTGAATGTGATAGTCAAACTTGACACATCTCCACAGGAAGACTAAAAAATCTTTCATACTAATATAATATAAGTACTATATATATAATATCAGATACTATACTATATAATATATATAAATATATATATATAATATATATAATATATAATATATATATTATATAATATATACTAACACGCTTAAATTTCTTTATGTCTTTTGTACCAAAGGATGCTATTGAGTGCTTGCTATCCTATCTCAACCCAAAGGCTTTTGACTAGGAGCAACATCAAATTTTTTGCCATGTTAATACATGAAAAAAAAAGTATCACGATATTTTTATAGTCGGAAAAGTCAATTTTTTACTATCACTGTATCTTAAAAGTGCTTAAATTTCATTTATATATTTATTATAAAATTTTAATAAATTTAATTGAAGTTAAAATAAATTAATAAAAAAAAAGTAATAAATTAAATGGATTCTTTCAAGCAATGCTCGTTCTACTGTTTATCCTAACTCTAAGTGTACTATTTGATTAAATTACAGCGGGTACCAACAGAATACCAGGAAGACATGGAAAATGCAACCTCATAAAAGGAATGCCACAAAAACGAATATACAAATAAATATACGTGTTGAAATTTCGGAGTATAGATTATTAACTTTTTGATGCAATAATTATTGAAATTTAGTAATTTTTTTAATAATAATGAAATAATGTTTAAAAATTTAAATATGCAAAAAAACCTATATATTTACCTACGTAATACCGTAATTAGTGATCCGTATCTAAGTTAATAAAGTAACGGCTAGTAACGTGCACTTGCGGTACTTGAGACTTTCAAAGACACTGAATACGTATAACGGATTACCTTCGCTCAGGTTAACGGTAGTGTTAAGTAACGGTCTAACGGAGATTACTTTTGAGTAACAACGAAACATACAACACTATATATAATATTATATATTTTATTTTTTATTTTTCTTGTAAAATATATTTATTTATTTGGTATACTATTATTAATATACTACTGATATATATATATATATAATATATAATATTATAGATTATGATACTAAGGGAACTGATTCCGTTTAAAAGGAGTTACCATTATAATATGACACGAGCGTGATAAATCGATGTTTTTTTTCGGATTATTTCACAAGAGGGCTCAATTACGAGCGACAAGGGTTGCCAATAACGTTTTCTTTCTTTTTTTAAGGACCTAAGGAATATACCCAGATTAATCGCCAGATGTCAAAAGAGTCGGTCTCTCGCACTCTCAGGCGGGACGACGGGTGGGGACGTTTCGTCCCCCCTTCTTTTGCTCCCACCGTTCGGCTGAGTCCCCTTAGAAAAATAATAAAAAAATAAAATAATTAACATAAATGAACGATATTAGAAATCTATAACATGATTTTTGAATATAGCAACAGGGTTGGCAACCTTTGCTCTTCTTCATTAGAGTTTAATGGTTTTCACGTTCAGCAGTTGCTGGCATAATATTAGGGTTTCTCTCATTGCGACTTATTTTTTTCGAAATCTGTTATTTTTTATGTTAGACTGCCTTTTAAAGGTGAAGGTGCCTTTGTATTTTATTATATTTATGATAGTATATTATCTGATAGTATACTATGTATTAAGGTTAATTATATAATATACTAATATATATTATACTATATATATAAAATATTATTATGATTACTTATATTAATCTCTCGATGG
>JABUQX010042559.1:12500-15839 GCA_015478945.1 Trachelipus rathkii | reverse complement strand
TATGAAGAATAAAAGACAAAACAGCAGTTTTCTTACTAAAGAAAAATATAGTGATTTATTAAGAAAAGTGAGTGAAAGTAAATCCAAAACTAGTGGTAAAAAACCGGAGGATTATCAGAGATTAAAACGATATGATGTCATGAGAATAGGTGATGTTGACAAACTAATAAACAATTTATAAGATGTTTGATCAATTCTGTTCATTTTATTTCCAAAAGTCATTAGCAGTCACTAAGAAAGAAAAAAAACCAACACGAGAGAAACGCCCATTACGAGCTTATTCAATAGTGAATGTTGGAAAATTTGTGGACATAAAATTTTGGCATTCCTACTGAAACTTCACAAATTGTTTTTTTGGTAGTCCTCTAAATGCGGAATGATATAGGCATTCCGCAACTGCAATTCCACAACTATTTTTTTCAAGAATTATTGCATAGTGCAATTCACCTCAAAAATTTATTCCTCTGAGTATTCCGCAATATGGGACCTTAAATTGGCGGAATGACCACCTCTGATATATATAGATGAAGGAATAATAAAGTTATATAAATATATAAATTATAATATATAATCTATAACTAATAATATATAATTATATATATATTATTATATTATATATAAAAATATATATAATATTAAATACCACTCACTATATATATATATATATATATATATATATAATATATCAACTATATACAATTATATAAATATTATATAATATATATATATATATATAATAAATATATAATATATTTATATGTTCACATCTTACCTATATATAATTGGGCAGCCTCAGATTCAGACTCGCTCCCATGTATTGTACAAAAAACTATGATAGGCACGTAAAAACTGAAATATATTTTTGAAAATCAGCACATATTGTAATGGAGGAAAATGCTGAGAAAAGAAATAAAATTAAAAATCCCACTAGTGAGAATAAAAAAAGTAATAATAATAATAAATGGTTTCACGTACTATAATTCCTCTCGTTCCCCAAAAACCTTTTTACGCGTTCGCAAAAGTCATGTTGCTCCCCAAATATTTTCATTTCAATGTTTAGGCGAACATACCGCGCACCGCACCGCACACACCAGAACTGCAGAAAGGATGTTTTAGAGAAATTATTTTTTTTTGATGACCTGACCTGAAATATATTATAAACTATTTGCCAAGATATTATGATTTCAACGATAAATTTTTACTTTAAATTATTATTTTTAATATTTAATATTTGAATTATTTTTAAGTTTCCTTTAAAGAGAAATACAAAGAAATATAAAAGAACGTTTATTTTTTATTATGCTTTTCACTGGCTCGTAATCTGTTGCTAAATGTACGAATTTATAATTATGTTTTTGGTAGTATATTTATTTAATATAATAATTAATTAATTTTTTTAGTCTTGCATACAATGTATGCTGAACAAATATTAAGTTTATGTATAAAAAGGTAGAACAGGGGGCACCAATTCTGGTATTGACTTGTGTCTCATATATATAAATTATTATTTATTATTTTATTTTTTTTTATTTTCTCGTTTTATTATTTATTATGTTTTTATTTTTTTTTATTGTTTACTTATTTTTTATTATTTTTTTTTTTTTATTTTTTTATTTTTTTTTTTTTTTATTATTTATTTGTTATATTTTATATATATATATTTATTTATATATACAATTATATTTATTTTTTTTAATTTTTTATGTCTTATCTATTTTATTCTATTTTGTATTGTATTTTTTTTTATTATTTTTATATTTTTTTGTATTTTATTTTTTATTTATTTATATATTTATTTATTTTTTTCCTGGTTATTGTGTCTTGTCTTTTTTTTTTTTTGATTGTTCTTTTTTTTTTTTCTATTTTGTTCTTTATTTTGATATCTTCTATTTTATTTTCTCTTCATTTCTTTTTGTATTTGTTTTCTATTATATGTGCTTTGTTGGATTTGTCTGTATATCAAAGTTCTATTAGTTAGTTTTTATTTGTCAATTTATATGTTATCTTACAATTATATTATATATGTAATCTAATAAATCTAGTTTTTCTACTAGTTTCAATTCTCCATTCAAAGGCCAATTTTCAAAGGCGGAGAATCGGATTACCATTTGGGGTGAATTGGCCACTTTTAAAATTCCCTCCTTTTATGTATAATTAATTTTATATTTAAATTTTTAACTTTAATATAGACGTTGTTTACGATACTTAAAATTAGTATATCTAATTAAAACTTAAAAATTGAAATAAAGAAATAAGAATATAAAAGTGTGGTGGCGGCCCATATTCACCACAGCATGACTTGCTACAACTAGCTTTGTTTGAATTTATATTTTCCATATATAATTTCATTTTTATTTTAATTTTTACTAATATAAGTAACTGTTTTATTATATTTAAATTAGCTTTACGTAATAAAAATGTCAATAATAATAGGCTACATAAAATAAGAATAACAATGGTTGGCCCAATTCACCCCATCATCAAATTTTTTATGGGGGGGGGATCAATGGGGCCAATTATAGGGCCAGGATTTAACCACTAATGTCACTGTTTTGGAGCAAAATTTAGTTTTGCCAAGTTTAAAGCTAACCATACTCCAACTGCTATACCACTGAAACAACAATAATATAATTAAAACATTGACTCATTTAAAATTTTTCATTTAAAACAAAGTTAAAAAAAAAAATTCGCCCATTTATATTCAAATGTGAAATTCTATTTATGGGAAAAGTACACTAATTTGTTATATTTAAATATAAAATATAAGACTTGCTTTTATTCTCTAGAAATTTAAAGATAATCTATAATAAAACTTGTGGTATCTACCACGATGAGAAAAATTATTTTTTATTACCTTTATTTTTAGTCACCCCGTTCGACCTTGCAGCAACTCCGTACCCGTCAGAGCCGAATGATCATTCCATGACTACACGCTATGAGTGGTGGTCTAACCCAGCCAGCATCACTGTGGAACCGATATCCGGGTGGCTTATTCTCTTTTGTCCAGTCACATAGAACATCAATGACAGGGCATTCAGAGAGTTTTTCCACGTATCCGATAACTTTTCCGTGGTCCAGCTAGGTAGCTTTTTATCTCCGGTTAACTTCCAGCCGGATCTATCCGCGTATCCGTCTATCCGGCTAATTCACTATCCGGCCCATTCCCTAATAATACATATATTATATATTATATATTATAATATATATATATATATATATTATAATATATATATATATATAATATTATATATATACTATATACTATATATAGTAATACATATCATATATATTATATTTCCTCCAGAAAAAGTTAAAACCAGTCTAGACGCAAACTGGTAA
>JABUQX010042559.1:0-7500 GCA_015478945.1 Trachelipus rathkii | reverse complement strand
CGAAATTTTTGAGTTCTGCACTTCTAAGTATTTTCGTACCAAAAAAAAATCTACTGCTGCCAATTACTCCAAAATTTAAGACATGTAAAGAAACAAATAAATAAATGCCATGTTATTAATAAATTATGAAGGATTTCAACAACCATAAAACAGTATTTCCACACACCTCGAAATTTTCGATTCTGCACTTCTAGAGTATTTTCGTTACCAAAAAAAAAAAATCTACTGCTGCAAATTACTCCAAAATTCTTTGAAAGATAGAGACTTCATGCTAACGCCATATTTTATAACTTAATTATCAAGGATTTCATACCAGAACCATAAACAGGTATTTCCACGACACCTTCGAAAATTTATCCGAGTTCTTGCACTTTCTAGGTGATTTTTCTCAAAACCAAAAAAAGAAAATATGTACTCTGCCCACCGATTATCTCCAAAAAATTTAAAGACTCTGACAGAGTACTTCAGTCTAACGCATTTTATCTAAGCCCTTAATTATGAAAGGATTTCAAACTAACCAGACAGTATTTCCACCACACGTCAAATTTTCGAGTTCTTTCACCTTCTAGTATCTTTCGTCCAAAAATGAAAAAATCTACTGCTGCCAATTAACTTCAAATTTAGAGAACCTGAGACAGATCTTGCATGGCTAACCGCATTTTAATAACATAATTATGGAAGGATTTCAACAACCATAACATATTTCCACACACATCGAAATTTTCGAGTTCTGCACTTCTAAGTATTTTCGTTTACAAAAAAGAAAACATCTAATGCTGACAATTACTCCAAAATTAAGACCTGGCAGCTCATGCTGAACGGCATTTATAACTTAATTATGAACCGGATTTCAACAACCATGAACTATTTCCGATCCCACACCCGATTAATTTTCGATCATAGGCACTTCTAAGTATCGTACAAAAAAAAAATATCTACTGCTGCCCAATAATCCAAAATTTAAGACCTGGATCAGACTTCATGGCTAACCGCATTTATAACTTTAATTATGAAGTGATTTCAACAACCATTAACTATGTATTTCCACACACTCAAATTTTCGAGTTCTGCACTTCTAAGTATTTTCGTTCCAAAAAAAAAAATCTACTGCTTCCAATTACTCCAAAATTTAAGATGACCTGACAGGACTTCAGTGCTACGGCATTTTATAACTTATTATGAAGGATTTCAACAACTATAACAGTATTTCCACACACCTCGAAATTTTCGAATTCTGCACTTCTAAGTATTTTCGAACAAAAAGAAAAAAAATAGACTGCGGCTGCCAATTACTCCAAAATTTAAGACCTGACAGAGTTCATGACTTAACGGGCATTTTAATAACTTAATATGAAGGATTTCAACAACCATAACAGTATTTCCACACACTTCGAAATTTTCGAGTTCTCAGTTCTAAGGTATTTTCGCTAATCAAAGAAAAAATCAATACTGCTGCCAACTCTACTCCAAAATCTTAAGATCCTGACAGACTTCATGCCTATAACGCATTTTCTATCACTTTAACTGTTATCGTAAAGGATTTCAATCACCATAACAGTATTTTCCACACACCTCGAAATTTCGAGTTTTGCACTTCTAAGTATTTTACGTACCAAAAAAAAAACTCTACTGCTGCCAATTATCTCAAAATTTAAGACCTGACATACTTCATGCTAACGGCATTTATAACTTAATTATGAAGGATTTCAACAACCCATAACAGTATTTCCACACCACCTCGAAATTTCGAGAGTCTGCACTCTAAGTATTCTTCGTTCCAAAAATCAAAAAGCACTCTACTGCTGCAATTAACTACCAAAATTCTAAACTTGACAGACTTTCATGCTAACGGCATTTTATAACTTACATTATTGAAGGATTCAGACAACCATCGTAAACAGTATTTCCATACACCTCGATATTTTCGAGTTCTGCACTTCTAAGTATTTGCGTAACCAATAAAAAAGAAATCTACTGCTGCCAATTACTCCAAGAATTTAAAGAGCCTCGAGCTAGACGTCCATGCTAACGGCAGTTATGAACTTAATTATGAAGGATTTCAACAAGCCATAACAGTAATTTTCCACACACTCAAATTTGAGTTTGCACTTCTAAGATTTTACTGTACCAAAAAATAAAAAATCTACTGCTGGACATGTGTATGTGTACTCTCTAAAATGTAAAACTGCTACAGGATCTTCCATGCTAGACGGCATTTTATAACTTATAAATTACCTAGTGAAGGATTTTCAAACTGACTGCATCTTAACAGTATTTCCACAGACCTCGAAATTTTCGAGTTCTGCATTTCTAAGTATTTTCGTACCAAAAAAAAAAGTCTACTGCTGCCAATACTCACAAATAGTTTATGAAGAACCTGACAGGACTTCATGCGTACGCATTGTATAACCTAATTAATGAAGGATGTCTAACAACCCCATAAATCAGTTAGTTTCCACACTCACTCGAAAATTTTCGAGTTCTGCACTTCTAATTATTTTCGTACCAAAAAAAAATCTACTGCTGCCCAAAATTACTCCAAAATTTAAGACCTGACAGACTTGCATGCTAACGGCAATTTTGTATAATTAATCCCATGTAAGAGTTGTCAACAACCATAACCAGTATTTCACTACACCATACTTAAATTTCGCAATTCTGGGCGCACTTCGTAAGTTAGTTTCGTTCCAAAAAAACCAAAATCTACCTGCTGCATATTTGACTCCAAAAATTTAAAGTCCTGACAAGAACTTCACTGCTAACGGCATTTATATAAACTTATTATTGAAGGATTTACAACAACGCATAGACATATTTCCACACACCTCGAAATTTTCGAGTTCTCCACTTCTAAGTATTTTCGTACCAAAAAAAATCTACTGCTGCCAATTACTCCAAAATTTAAGACCTGACAGACTTCATGCTAACGGCATTTTATAACACTTAATTATGAAGAATTTCAACAACCATAACAGTATTTCCACACACCTCGAAATTTTCGAGTTCTGCACTTCTAAGTATTTTCGTACAAAAAAAAATCTACTGCTGCCAATTACTCCAAAATTTAAGACCTGACAGACTTCATGCTAAGCGGCATTTTATTTAGTACTTAATTATGAATGGATTTTATCAGACAACCAAAAACAGTATTCCACCACACCTCGAAATTCTTCGAGTTCCTGCACTATCTTAAGAGTAATTTTTTCGTACCAAAAAAAAGATCTTACTGCTGCCAATTACTCCAAAAAATTTAAGATCTGACAGACTTTCTAGCTAAACGAGTGTGTGAGTGAGAGCGTGTAATTTATGATAGGATTTCAACTAAGCCAATATAACAGTACTTTCCACACACCGTCGAAATTTTCGGAGTCTGCACCTTTTCTAAGTATGTTTCTAACAAAAAAAAATCTCATGCGCGTGCCAAATTACTCCAAAATTTAAGACCTGACAGACTTTCATAATAACGGCCATTTTTGATAACTTAGATTATGAAGGAATTCACAACTCCAAACAGTATTTGCCGACACACCTCGAATATTTTCGGATGTTCTGAACAACTTCTAGTATTTTCGTACCAAAATAAAAATCTACTGCTGCCAATTACTCCAAAATTTAAGACCTGACAGACTTCATGCTAACGGGGCATTTTATAACTTAATTATGAAGGATTTCAACAACCATAACAGTATTTCCACACAACTCGAAATTTTCGAGTTCTGCACTTCTAAGTATTTTCGTACCAAAAAAAAAAATCTACTGCTGCCAATTACTCCAAAATTTAAGACCTGACAGACTTCATGCTAACAGCATTTTATAACTTAATTATGAAGGGATATTTCAACAAACCATAACTATATTGTTCCACACACTCGAAATTCGAGTTCTGCCACTCTAAGTTATAGTTCCGTTACCCAAAAAAAAATCGATATAGCCTCTGAGCAATACTCCAAAATTTACAATCGAAACTTCTATTGCTAATCGCATATTATATTTAACTTAATTAAGGGACAATACGTTGAACTATTAAACTAGTTTCCCACACCTCGAATTTTCGAGTTCTGCACTTCTAAGTATTGCGTACCAAAAAAAACCGACCTCATACTGCTCCCAATTACTCCAAAATTTAAGACCTGACAGACCTCATGCTAACGGCATTTTATAACTTAATTATGAAGGATTTCAACAACCATAACAGATAGTATTTCCACACACCTCGAAATTTCGAGTTTTGCACTTCTAAGTATTTTCGTACCAAAAAAAAAATCTACTGCTGCCAATTACTCCAAAATTTAAGACCTGACAGACTTCATGCTAACGGCATTTTATAACTTAATTATGAAGGATTTCAACAACCATAACAGTATTTCCACACACCTCGAAATTTTCGAGTTCTGCACTTCTAAGTATTTTCGTACCAAAAAAAAAATCTACTGCTGACAATTACTCCAAAATTTAAGACCTGACAGACTTCGTGCTAACGGCATTTTATAACTTAATTATGAAGGATTTCAAACAACCATAGACAGTATTTCATAGCACAACCTCGAATATTTTCGAGTTCTCTGCCACTTCTAAGTATTGTTCGTTACCAAAAAAAAATCCTATGCTGCCAATTACTCCAAAATTTAAGACCTGTACAGGACGTTCATGCTAACTGTATTTTATAACTTACATATCGAAGGATTTTTCGAACAACCACTAAAGTATTTCCACACCACCTTCAAAAGTGTTCGAGTTCTGCACTCAAAGTATTTTCGTTCCAAAAAAAATCGACTGCTGCCAATTACTCCAAAAATTTAAGACCTTGACACGATTGCATGTTAAACCGCATTTTATAACTTAATATTAGAAGGATTTCAAAACAGCTCTCAAAACAGTATTTTCCACACACCTCGAAATTTGCGATTCTGACTCTAAGTTATTTTTGCGTACCAACCAAAAAAAATTACTTGCTGCTCAATTACTCCAAAATTTAGACTGACAGACTCAGCTAATTACGTCGCAGTTGTATAACCTTTAATTATGAAGGACCCTTCACCAAACATAACAGTATTTACCCACACCTCGATAAATTTATCGGAGTTTCCTGCACTTCTAAGTATTTCAATACCAAAAAAAAAATCTCAACTGCGTTGTACAATTACTCCAAAATTTATGACCTGACAGACTTCATGCTAACGGTCATAATTTCTATAAACATTTAATTATGAAGATTTCAACAACCATTAACAGTATTTCCACACCCACCTGAAATTTTTTTGACTTTGCACTTTCTAAGTATTTTCTTACTCAATAAAAAACTCTACTGATAACAATTACTCCAAAATTTAAGATCTGACAAACTTCATTCTTCTGTCTCCTTAAATCTGATCAAAATGACTTTATAAAACACAAAGGAAGTGGCGCCCCCTATTAGCTAAAAAGATTTCTCTTTGTCTTAAAGAAATGTCATAATACTTAATTCGTTTTCCCCATCATATTACCTTTGTGAAACATGTAAATAATATTATTATATAGTGAAAGTATATATACATATATTTAATATATATGTAGTATTAGTTATATACTTATATAATAAGTATTATCGAGTACTTTATATATAATATAGTATAATATACTCATTTATATAAAATTATTATATATTAATAATATTAGTAAGATATACCTATATATAATTATATAATATATAGATAATATAAGTATATATATATTATTACTATATATATTATATTCATGTTATATATATTATAGTAGTAGATATAAAGAGTGAGTGATATGATCTGGTTAAACGTTCTTTAACCCGACTCGCCAAACAACCTATGAGAGAGGTGGGGCACCTAGGTTGCTTAATTTTCCCCTCTATATAAGGAGTAGGAGAATAAAGCTCTCCAAAACCTTGAAAACAATGAAAATTACTGAGGCATACAAATGCCTAACAATGCCTACATTTTAGGGTTAAAAGATTCAAATCTTGTAACGGCTTGGGGAGGGCTTGTTGTAGGAAGGCCGCCTTTGAGAGTGCCCCTCAGCCGAAGGATTTATTATTTTAGACGCCGGGACGAACTCGGTTATCGCTGTCTGTCCCAGATATCATAGGCAACAACCGCCAGTTTGCCGTAGTCATTATTATTCTAATATCCAATTTACTTGTCTTATTCGCATATATTACAGAGACTTATACTGACCATTTGATTACGGAAACTGATTATATCATTCTGTCATATTATTAATATAACACGTGCTACCAATATACGTAGAAACTTCAATAAGCAGAAAAACCCATCACTCCACATCCCAAATATTAATTACTTATTTAATTGGTCTGATAATCAACTCAGATCAAAATCGTGTTGACGCCCAGATGACCATCTGCACAAAAATTCATAATGTATTGTAAGAAATTTTGGGAGGAATTTTTCATGTTTCCCATTAAATAAAAGAATAGATGGTAATTGCAATTATAAAAAATGTTAATCATATTAGCACGGTCAAGACTGTATCCTGGTTGTTGAAATCCCGTGTTATAATGTTAAGTTAATAAAAATGCCGTAGCAGTGAAGTTTGTCAGATCTTAAATCTTGGAGAGATTGTTATCAGAGATCTTTTTTCTAGGTACCGAAAATACTTAGATGCTGCAGAACTCGAAATTGCGAGGTTGTGTGTGAAATACGTTAAATGTTAATTGAGAATCGCTTCATAAAAGTTATAAAATACTGATTTAGCATGAAGTCTGTCAGGTCGGTAAAATTTGGAAGTAATTGTCAGCTTCAGATTTTTTTTTGGTAGAAAATACTTTAGAAGATGCAGATCAAATTTCGAGGTGTGTTGAGGATAATACTGTTTATGGTTGTTGAATATCCTCATAATTAAGTTTATAAATCCGTTAGATAAGTCTGTCAGGTCTTAAATTACTAGAGTATTGCCAGCAGAGATTTTTCTTTTTCTGGTACGAAAGATACTTAGAAGTGCAGAACTCGAGAAATTTTCGAGGTTGTGGAAGATACCTGTTATAGTTTGTTTGAAATCTTCATTAATAAGGTTATAAAATGCCTTAGCATGAAGTCTGTCAGGTCCTAAATTTAGGAGTAATCTGGAGCAGTAGATTTTTTTTGTGGTACGAAAATACTTAGAAGTGCAGAACTCGAAATTTTCGAGGTGTGTGTGGAAATTCGATTATGGTTGTTGAAATCCTTCATTATTAAGTTATAAAATGCCGTTAGCATGAAGTCTGTCAGGTCTTAAATTTTAGGTATATAAATTGGCAGCAGTATGAGTTTTTTTTTGTTTTGGTTACTGAAACAATACTTAGAAGTGCCAGAACTCGAAAATTTCGAGGTGTGTGAAAATAGTGTTATGGTAGTTGAAATCCTTTATAATTAAGTAATAAAATGCCGTTAGCATGAAGTTTGTCAGGTCTTAAATTTTGGAGTAATTGTTAGCAGTAGATTTTTTTTTGGTACGAAAAATTATTAAAATTGCAGAACTTCGAAAAGTTTCGAG
>JABUQX010042558.1:52500-64865 GCA_015478945.1 Trachelipus rathkii | reverse complement strand
CTAGTAGGAATATTTATTAAATCTGTCTCGGATAAACTAGAATCGGAATCTATCTCAGGTAAACTAGAATGGTTAGAATTAGATTCGTCCGAAGAATGGATAGGTGAAATGGGAATTACGAGAGGAGGTAGCAAGAATTTAACCCCTTTGTGACCTGAAGATTGTAAGTACGTTGAAGACAACCGAGGATCTAACTCCTCCATACTAATGTTAAAGTTTTCCCTTTGATCCCAAGAAGTGGGCTCTATTACAGGAGTTAAATTGGGCAGTTGAATATAGTCACTTAAAGAGATAGGATTAAAAGTTAAAAATCCCTCAAAATCAGCTTCCTCCTCCAGGGAATCATCGATATTAGTGAACAAGGAGGTATCAGCGATGGACTCTGACTCATAAGAATTAGCTGAATCAGTCTCAGACTCAAGATTGCTGGATTCAGGAGGATTTTCATCATCCCCATCCAACAAACTCTCCTCGTCCGAGAAAAATGCATCACTAATTTCTTTATTTCGAGTCAGGTATTTTCGCAAATAACCCGGAATCTCAATCCATTCCCTTAAGTGTGAAAAATGGACTTTTTGAGTTCTACTGGGGGGATTAGTATTCCTTTGGATGACATATGTGCCACCCTATTCGGGTTCACGTCAACAACGGTTAAAGGGGCCCTCCACTTATGATGAAAATTTAAGAGCAGTGCTATGGCCCAGTTCGTAATTACTTTACGAGCTAACTTTATTGGACCGACCTGAAATGGTTTAAAGTGACACTGCCCTTTCCAATTATTGGGGAAAAGTATGCACTGGAGCATGGGATTTTTGTAATAAATAATCAGGTGACATGTCCAATGCACTATGATAAGTATTATTATAAATTAATATGGAGGAAGACAATTCTTCATCCCAAGTAGCGGGTTGTTCCAGAACTAAACATTTCAGTAGTTGAATTAAACTCCGGTTAAATCGCTCTGAGACACCGTTACTCGAGGGATGAAGGGGAGATATTCTCACATGTTTAATATTGTGTTTTTGTAACAACTGTCTTGAAAAATATGAGAAGTAAATTCTGTACCATTGTCTGTAAGAATTCGATTAGGAACTTTGGGAAGAAACGGAAGGACTTCGTGTTCTAATTTAGTGGAAACTGTAGCACTGGATTTGTTTTTAATAGGAACAACAGCAACCCATGTAGAATAATGATCAATAACAACTATGCAATATTTACTCCCATTAAGAGTGGTAGGGAATTGTATCAAATCCATGGCACATAAATCGAAGGGATAGTTGGCCAAGATTTTCAACATGGGTGGAGTTATATTAGAAGAAAAATTCTTCTGCATCTGGCAAACAGGGCAACACCGCACTACATCAGAAATTACCTGGTTGACCCTAGGATGCCAAAAATGCTTATATACTAACTGAAGCAGCTTGTTCCGACCTATGTGGGCACAGGATACATGGAGGCCCAAAACTATGTGCATCAGTAAGTCCAAAGAAATCGCATATAACAGATCCCCAGACGTAGTTCTGTAATACAAAATATCATTTTCCAAGACAATCTGTTTAGAATGACTTTTGTATGGTTTGGGTACTTGTTGCCAATTTATATGGTTAACATTTTTCTTAAAACCCTTCAATAAGTATCGAAGGGTACGATCATTATTTTGGTCGTAGATGACATCATTATCGTTAATATTAGTATTAACTACCGATATGTTTTTCACCTGTATGGTGGAAGACTTCAAATTGGACCGGGTACAAGTTGAAATGCCATCGGCTACCACAGTCAATTTTTTCCCTTGAAAGGCAAGTAAAAAATTTTCCGTTGACATGTCAGGAACAAGTTCCAGGTGTAAGGCCCTAATGCTCAAACAAGTAAAAAGTAAAATATGCCTGTGGAACTATAAAGAAGGCTGAAGGATGAGTTTCAAAACCCATGTTAAACCTCAGGATTAGGTTTACATAATGAACAATGGGAATCCTTTCTTTGTTTCCGAAACCACTAATAGCCTTCACTCCTATGTCTTGGGAATTTAAAAGCTCTTTGGACTTCCCTAGTAGAGGGACAATCTCGGAACTTATTAAATTTACTCCCGCCCCACTATCTACAAGGCAATCATAAATGGGAGCATCATGATCATCCAACTTGACACAGACGACCAATGGGTCTATATCAGCCTGACACAAGTTAATGGCGACGACCATGTCCTCACTAGCATAGGAACAAAGGGGATACGAAACTTTATTCATGTGATTCTTTCCATCATGTTTAAAAGAAAGATCATCAAGGTTTTTCGCAGAGTCATTTACAATGTCCTTTTCCACAGAGTGACTCAAATCTGCGGGGACTATTCGTTTAACTGTTTTTTCTGGTGAACTTCAGCAAACCCCCCTTTGCACCGACCCTCATAATGAGATACATTGCAGTACTCACAGGGATCCAAAAATAGGCGTTGGGGAAGCGGCTTCTCAGTTGGTTTAGCCATGATATTACATTTCTTGGGGCTTCATGTGGAGATAGGATAGATCTCGAGATACCTTCTTGATTACAGCTCCTTGAAGGTATTCTTTAGGAGGAGTTCGTTCAGGATTACTGGATCTGGGAGGGGTGCGTTGAGTACACCTCATTCCCGCGTGGGGACCTCTACAAAAGGGACATACTACTTTTCGGTTATTTACGGGAGATGAGGGAGGGGAATTCCTAGCTCGACATTCGGTATTGAGATGGCCGGTTTTCTTGCAGTAGCTACAGACTCCAAGGTACTTATAGCAATCCTGCATTTCGTGTCCTCTCTTCTCACAGTAATCACAGAGGAGATTCCTTCGATCCTCAGATCCGGACCGAACATTTCGAGTTACGTTGCGAGTATTAGTAACCCTGGAACGGTCCTCGTTCCGGGGTGAACTACGAACCGTGTTATGGAAAGAACGACTGTAGTTATTTCTTTCCGGAGGACTACGTTGACTGACATTGGTAGGGCGATGGTTAGTTTTTACTGTGATGACTTAGTTTTTCGTTGCTCGACTTTTTTCCGTAGAACATCAGTCCATCCAGGAAGGGTAGTATTGATTTGTACTACTGACTCCAATGATTCGTTTAGATCAACCTCCCGGTCAGCTCGGGAATAATTGGATGGATCGATCTCAAGAGGTGTTGATTGGGACAGAATTGAAAGCAGTATTCTCACTTGTACCGAAAAGAGTCGTGCAAAATTCACCAATTATTCTCCCAAAAAGCTCGTTACTATACCGTCCAACTCATCATTTTTACTATATTGAACGGACGAATGTTCAAAATGCGAGTAAAACTTCACAAAGAAAAGCTATTTCTAAGGAAATCATGATTCTCTGCGAATATCGTTATCCAGGATATGCATTTGACTAGCAGGCGTTCCACGAAGGCAAAACATTTTAATGCTTCTCGTTGGGTATCGTGAGCGGCATAGAATACTGTATCTATACTCTTCTTTTCTTTCTTTCCTCATCCTTATACCAAACATACTAGATTATTCCCGTTTACAGGAAGTTATTCACGGTCATCTTTGATGATTTCTCGGTATATATTCAAGAATTTGCCTTCTAGCTGTTTCGTCCTAGCAGTCTTCAACCATTGTAGATGGAGCATCTTTTGGATAATAAGGCTACGTACGCCTCCAAATTCAGTCATCTTTGACTAAGAGATCTTGTTCTGATTCATATTTAAATTTTCCAGGGTCCACAACCTTAAGTTTTTGAGTTCTTGAGCAACTGTGTAAGGAGTACAATGGCCTCCTCCAGCATGTCAAGTCTGTTTCATTTGTGGCCCTGAATACATAGAAGGTTCATTTGGATCGGGAATACGACGTTCAAATTGTCGTTGTGGTAATCCTTGTGGAAAACAACCAGAATACGACTGAGGGTCAATAGACATCTGGTGCTCCGGATACTGATTTACTGGCATTTGCTCTCGGTGGGGTTGTAGCAACCTATTATATTTCTCGGAGAAATCAGGTTCTCCTCTATTTATTGGGTATAAAGAATCTCTATTGCCTCTACCCATGTCGGGATTTCTCAAGAGAGACTTAGGTTGAGTAAAGTAATTTACTGGTGGGATAGAATTAGAAGAAGAGCGGATTAGACAGAAAGTTGAGGGCTTAGAGAAGTTTAGGGATTTGGAAAAGGTTAGGATTGGATAAGGTTAGGATTAGGAATCAGGTTAGGATTAAGGAATAAGGTTAGGATTAGGAAGAAAATGATTTTTGGGAGTTTCCACATAACTCGGTGGACTGTATGAGGGAAAAGGTTGGATCGTGGTGGGAAAATGGGAAAACTAAGGAAGGTTTATACTCCGCATCATAAGAGAGTAAGTGTATTTATTAGACATTCTCAATTAATGTGCATCAAGAGGTTCAAGAGATAATAACGTTGACTCGAGCGGGAACTTCTGTGTTCAACCCTGATATTTCAACATTATTTTTGGACCCACTTGCTTTTTAAGTTATACAAGCAAGGCATCATTCGGGATGATTAAAAAAGGTATTGCAGAGTGGAAACCATTTTTACTCGACGTTGGAACCCAAGGATTGTCAGAGTGTGACTTCTACCCTATTTTTATTTTCCATTCACTCCTACATTCATTCCTACATTCATTTCTAATTGATGTTTATTTTGATCATCACGCAGACGCTGTTCTACACGTGATCTAGAGCAACAGCTGCAAGAGATGGATCAAAGTCGAAATCCTCTTGGGCTATCCAGAAGCCTGTGCTTGTTTCCAGGCCTGTGTTTTTGAATTTTCTTTCAGGACATGTTAAATTTTGTTTAAATAAATAAAGAAAATTAAAGTATTGGAGGGTTATCCCTAACTACACTCTTGAATCTGTCCAATGTAAGTACAAAGAAGCATTTCTTTGAAAAGACTGAGAGAATCGAATAAATTTTCAAAAGAAATGTGAGATAGTTGAGCGAGAGTCACCAAATCCTAGTGCAGCGCAAGCGCAGGAACTTTAACAGAGTCCCTGTTCGGGCGCCACATAAAATATAAGGGTATGTAGCGGAGAAGCACGCTGGGACCGAACACTCGTACCCGACTGGAAGGTGCCTCTCTCCACTTATCTCGTAGAGTCGAAGTCGATGCAAGATGAATAATTCGGAGGTCAAAGATATAATAAAATAGATTTAGTATTAGGTGATGTTCGATAGATGTGGTTTGAATGTCTAGTAAGCACAGGCTTTCATTAAGGTCGGAGGTTACGGAAAGAGGTTAAGGTTTTTTCCGTAACGGAGGGAGATTGTCTCGGGACTCCGTTGGCCTGCTTACTTGTGTGACTATTCAAGGAGGATTGTGAGTTTCTTTAATTTAAATACGCAATTGTGATATAATTTACAGGTCTTACCCCAAAGGAAGGATTTACTTAACTAGATCGTTCCCGGATCTATCTATCAATGGAGACTAATCAGATATTTTTTCCGTAGTGAAGAATAATAATATAATCATAGGTCAATAGAGAATCAAAATCTAGGATATTGACCACATACTTAAAAAAAAGTTTGGTTTACTTAATTCGCTCAAATTATAATGTGGGAGTTTGTGAATAGATAAAGATAACCACAAATCCCACTCCCAACCAAAAACTATATAAAAAGTTCATACATGAATTTGAATAGTTGATTATATTTTATTTAGATTAAATACAATTGGAATTATACTTAAAATCCAAGGTATTCATGATTATGTACATAAGTTCAAGATCAGATTCAAGAGTGGAAACCTAAACGATTCCAAATTAATTATTTGTGTCAATGAACGTAAAGGGAGGAAGTGAAATTCTGACTCAATTTACGAACAAATTACTATACTAATTGAGGATTTTGGGGGTAAAACAAAAAAGAGCTGAATTCACAACAGAATGAACCCAAAACTGAAAACAGGAACTGAAATTTGTCCTAAAATTGAAATCCGTAATTGAAACCATAAAATGAAATCAAAGATTGAAATCAAAGATTGAAACCCTGTCAAAATAAATAATAAAGGGGATTACTACAGATCACACTTTATCTTCATTTATAACAGTATATTTTACATATAATATTATATGTACTTTATTACTTTATTGAACTCACCCTTTTAGATTTCCAAGAGGGGCTTGTTCAATTTGGTTAATATTTGCTGGTTCAATAGTAGTTGGTAAACTGCAATAATACATTTAGTTTACCACTGCTTTTCCAGCACATAATATTAATAAATTTTACAAAATGAATGAAAATAGATTACTGCAATTTATCATGACTCACTAACCTGAAAATCTGGATTATCTAACTTCCAGGTCTTCAAAGTCTTCGAGTATGTATGGAATTGTTTGTTAACAATGTTTTGGTACAATATCATGTACTCGTTAGAACTTTAACAAAGTGTTTAGGTTATAATATTATCAATAACATCAAATCATATATCCAAACTAAAAAGAGAGAAAATTAATTATAACCTCTATAATTCTCTAAGTTTTGGTAATAACTACAGCAATATATATAATATTAAATACATCGCACCAGGCTGGATCGTAGTGTCCAGACTGGATCAAGAGAAACCTTAAACGTTATAAAAACGTTACTAGGGTTATTTCCAGTCGTCAATGGCCACAACTATGCAACGAACAACATTCTCCCTTATTAGTTATATATATATATATATAATATATTAATAATAATATATATATATATATATTATATATATATATACTATATATATATAATATATATATATATATATATAGTATATTATATATATATATATATATATATTATATTAACGTCAGTAATAAAATTAATAAACTTAATTTTGTAATTTTCATATCGAGCATCATTTTTTGTTGGCTCCGACTCCGCGCTCTAGGCCCCCTTAAAATTTCGGCTCCCCAGCCCCTCAAAAATTCCGCTCCGGCCCACTCAAAATCTTCCGCTCCAGCTCCGGAGCCTGACTTAATAGTGTAACCTCACATATGATATAATTAATTGATAAATGAAACATTTTTTGCTCAAATGTTTTGTAACTTAAAATATCAGTTATCTGTTGTTAGACTTTTGATTAGTAAAATTATTCGTTTTGTGCATCCGCAAATATTGTAAATTAATATTCATTCCACCTCTAGTAATGATTATTGTTTAACAGTGGGGTATTTGCCTATTGTTTGAAACAGAAGTTCACTCTTGATGCCATCAGTTGAAATATTGTGACAAAAGCTATGAGAACAAAAACCCATAGTGGAGCACAAATCAGATTCTATTTTCCACATATGCAAAAAATCTGGTTGTATCTTTCAACAAGAAGGGACCTCGACTAATCTGAACCGAAGAGAAGGAAATCCGTTGGTGTGAAATTTGCTGCTGGCATGCTAATGTGTCCTGGAGAGGTTGGAGAACCCGGTGTCATTTTTGGATGGGATGAGGTATTATTATTATTATTATTATTATTATTATTATTATTATTATTATTATTATTATTATTATTATTATTATTATTATTATTATAAAAATCAGTTCAATGTGAACAAGATGAAACAGCAAATCTGGTCACAAATGAAGGAACCCTTTCTTTGTAGGGCAAGAGAGCTATGTGGATGTGCTAAAGTAGGAAGTAAGAATCTCAACAGTGAATGGTGGAATGAAGAGGTGATGCAAGCGGTTAAAAGGAAAAAAAAGAGGCGTAGTTGAATGTGCTAAAGCAACTGATGATGTCTCAAAGAAAGGTGTTTGAATATAAAAGGACAAAAAAAAGGAAGACTAAAACGTTGCCATATGTAAGGAGAAAAAATGAGCAGTGAATGAACAGTTTGGAAGAAGGATGAATGGGAACTTAGAAGTGAATTGGAAGCTTTTCTGGAAGGAAGCGCGAAATATTAAGAATGAGAGTAAAGGAAATCTGCATAGAATAATGAATATGGACGGTGCTTTCGTAACTGATGAAATGGATGTGAGAAGAGGTGTTTAGGAAAGCATTCTCGAAAATTTGCCATAAACATTGGCAGTTAATGAAGAGGTTGATATTGAATGTACTGGTGGTTTGTTTGGCTGCAAGAAGAATAGGATATTTCGGGTACTGAGATAATGGGTAGGTGAGAAAGTGAAGAATTGGTAAAGTCTGCAGCATAGAATGGACGTTACTGGTTAAAATGAACAAGATTGGAGGCGATATGGTGATTGAATGAATTTGGAAGTTGTGTAACAAAGCTCTTTTGATGGGTATAGTTCCGAGAAATTGGAGAAGAGCAGTAATAGTACCTTTATTTAAAGGTAAGGGGGATTAGGGAAACGGTAGGAACTATGGGGGAATTAGTTTGTTGATTGTTGTAAGGAAGATATATGCTGGTATTTTTGTTGAAAGAGTACGTCGAGTGACTGAAAGACTGATTGGTGAAGAAGAGGGTACATTTAGAAGTGGTAGATGATGTGCTGATCAAGTTTTTACATTGAAACAAATGAAAAGATGAGGATTGAATATGGTTTATGGATTGCAACAGGCGGTATTGATAGGATTAATAGGGAAGCTCTGTGGCAGGTGATAGTGATATATGGTGTTGGTGGTAGGCTTCTGAATGGAATGAAAGTAAGTATGACGATAGTGAGGCGTGTGTAAGAATAATTGGAATCAAAATTGCTTGATTTAATATTAATAGCCGAGTGAGGCGGGAATGTGTTATGTCTTCTTGTTTATTTAATTTATATTTGGATGGGGTTATGAAAGAATTAGAAGTGGGGTGACTGGGGAAGGTGTTAGAAAGGTGGAAAATGGAAGTGTGTGGAGGGTGCCATGCTTATTGTATGTGGATGATCTGGTTTTGTGTGGTGAATCTTAAGAGAGTTTTGAGAAGATAGGTAGAGGAGTTTGGCAGAGTGTGTAAAAGGAGGGGTTTGAAAGTAAATGTATATAAAAGTGAGGTTATGGTAGTGAGTGAGGAGCTTCCGCTGTGTGAAGTCATGTTAGATGGTGAGCAACTGGAACAAGTATCTGAGTTTAAATATTTAGGATATACTGTATGTTGGATGAAAAGGGAACTGATGATGCAGAATGTAGTAGGAAAGTTGTGAATGGTAGGAAGATGGCTGGTGCAGTTAAATCCTTGGTGGATGTGAGGGACTAAGTCTTGGGTGCAATAGGGTTTTGCATGAAGGTATGTTGTTACCTGTTAAAGTATAGTAGTGAAATTATAGTCTGGAATAGGAGGTATAGATATAAGGTACAAAGTGTTCAGATGGACAATCTTAGGGACGTGTTAGGTGTGAGAAGAATTGATAAAATGAAGAATGAACGCATTA
The DNA here is from genome assembly GCA_015478945.1 of Trachelipus rathkii. Lineage (NCBI taxonomy): Eukaryota > Metazoa > Arthropoda > Malacostraca > Isopoda > Trachelipodidae > Trachelipus > Trachelipus rathkii. The sequence goes on along the minus strand of JABUQX010042558.1, from coordinate 55,581 downwards.
GGGAGATGTATGGTGTGAAGTGGGGCGTAAACGAAAGAAAAAAACTAGAGTACGTTGTGGTGGTTTGTTCTTCAGATTCGCCACACAAAACCAATTCATCCGCATTTGGTAGGGGACCCTCCACTCTCTTCCATTCTCTATCATTCTAACACCTTCCCCTGCAACCCCCACCTCTAATTTTTTCGTAACATCATCTATATACAAATTGAATAACCAAAGAGACATAACACACCCCTGATACCGCCATTAATATTAAACCAATCACTTTCAACTCCGTTTATTCTTACACACGCTTCGCTATCGTAATACATAATTTTGATTCCCTTCAGAAACCTACCATCAACACCATGTATCACTATCATCTACCATGCAGCTTCCCTATTAAGCATATCATACGCCTGTTGCAAATCTATAAAACTTAATACAATTTATTGTTCTTCTCTCTCATTTTCTCAATCTTTTTCAATGTAAAGATTTGATCCACACATCCTCTACCACTTCTAAGCGCACCTTGTTCTTCACCAATCAGTACCTCACTTCTCGCAATCTTTCGACCAAATTACCAGCATATATCTTCGTTGCAACACTCAATAAACTAATTTCCTTATAATTCCTACAGTTACCCTTATCCCACTTACCATTATATAAAGGCACCGTACTATTACTGCTCTACTCCATTCCCTCGGAACTATACCCTCCATAAACGCTTTGTTACACAATTTACAAATCCACTCAATCACCATCTCGCCTCCGTTCATGATCATTTCACCAGTAATTTCATCTATACCTGCAGATTTACCATTCTTCAACTTTCTGACTCTACCCATTACCTCCTCCTAACTAATGATCTCATCCCCAAAATACCAAAATACCTATTTCTTCTTGCACCATCAAACCCACATACATTCACTACCACCTCTTCATTACTGCAGATGTATACAGATTTTCAAAGTGTTCCCGCCACACTCTTCTCACCTCCATTTATCAGTTAGGAAAGCACCATCCCTATTCATTATTCTAAGCAGATTTACCTTATTCTCATTCTTAACCTTTCGCGCTTCCTTCCAGAAGAGTTTCCTATTCACTTGTAAGTCTCCATTCATCTTCCTTCCAAACTGTTCATTTACCACTTTTTTTCCTCTTACGTATGCATCTTTTAGTATTTCTTTTTTCTTCCTTATATAATTCCAAACATCTTCTTTTGAGACCTCATCATTGGCTTTTAGTACATTCAACCACGCTTCTTTTTTACTTTTAACCGCTTGCATCACCTATTCATTCCACCACTCAGTGTTAACATACTTACTTCCTACTTTACCACATCTACATACTTCTTTTGCACTACTAACAACTGCTTCCTTCATTTGCTTCCAGATTTGTTCAGTTTCAACTTGTTGACATTCAACTGATTTATTTGCAAACGCTCTTAAATACTTATCCTTATTACCTTGTTCACTTAACTTCTCACTCTTAATTCTGCCCACTTCCTTCCTTATCACCTTCCTCTCCATCCAAGTCCCAACTAACTTAATTTTACATAAAGCAACATATGATCCGATAGTCCCATTCCTAACCCCCTCATTCATTTAACATCCAACACATACTTCAACATCTTCTTCACCAACGCAAATCAATACCATGTCTCCCTACACCAAATCTAATATACCTATGAATACTTTTGTGTTTAAAGTAAGTATTACTTACACGCATACCTCTCCTCACAGAAATCAATCACCTTCCTACCATTCTCATTTTCTCCCGACACCTGTTATACCATACCTTTTTTGATCACCTATCCAACTTTTTAGGTCACCCTACACAATCAATCTGAAGCTTCTACTCACCCCGTCCAAAACATCATTCAGATTATCCCAAAAAATCGGACTCTTCAACATTACCCTCAGATGGACCATATGTCATAACCACACGTACCTTGACCTTTTCAAACTTAAATTTAACCATTAGAATTCTAGTACTCATACACACAAAATCTACCATAGCTCTTTACCACAGGTCACTCATCAGAATTGCCATTCCTTCTCTCACCCTCTCATTCCTTTCCACGCTAGCACATACACATTTCATACCACACCACTCCACTCATTTTCATCGTTTCTTTTCATCTTTGTTTCAGTCACAGCTAGCAAATCAAATTTACCCTTTTTAAATACATCCATCACCTCTCTCCTCTTCTCCTCAACATTTATTCCTCTGACATTCCATGTACTCATTCGATTCATACATTTTCACCGAAAGATAGAAGTTCGCTTACGGCGATCACGACCCTTTCCGAGGTATTCATTAGTATTCCTGGCAAAAGATAAGTGGTAGTGGTCAGCCAACCCAACTACCACTGTCCATTTAGTTGCCTTCTACGACATGCATAACATACGCTGTGGGCAATTCTTTCTCCCCCACACATAGGGATATAAGGGATAGGGATGTCTGTAAGATGTTGTCTAGAAGAGGAGTGTGGATATAAGTATGTGTATATCATATGTGGATAAAGATGGTGTCTGGAGGATGAGTGTGGATATGAACGCAGGAAAAAAAGGAGAACCATTAGGCACCGGAATGTTATGCGAAACCTTACATCCATAAGCCTAATGGAAAGTAATTTCATCGCAGTGAGTGTCGTTAATATATATATATATATTATATATATATTATATATATATCATATATATATATATATAGTATATATATATAATATAATATATATATATATTTATTATATTTATATATATATATATATATATATATAATATATATATATATATATATATATATATAGGGTATTCAGAGGTGGGCGCGCAAATTTTAAACTTTAGAGCGCAAACGCAAAAGCGCAAAGTGGAAAAACTTAGTGCGCAAGCGCAAAAGCGCACAATTTTTCAAAAATTAGTCCGCAGCGCAAAAGCGCACATGCCCGCAAATCAAATTTTAGGAGCGCAAAAAAAATATAACAAATAAAAGTGCAAGTTAATTTATAGATAGTTTAATTTAAATTTTAATTGAAAAGTGGAATATTATACAAAAAATGAGAAAGATTTATCTTATTCATTTATCTGTGATCTTCCT
>JABUQX010042558.1:10000-47500 GCA_015478945.1 Trachelipus rathkii | reverse complement strand
TGTTGAAGTATGTGTAGGACGTTGTATCAGTGAGGGTTTTAGCAATGAGATTATCGGATCATTGTTGTTTTATGTAAAATTAAGTTAGTGGGGGCTTGATGGAGAGGAAGGTGATAAGGAAGGAAGCGGGTAGAATAAAGAGTGAGAAGTTAAGTGAACAAGGTAATAAGGATAATTATGTAAGAGCACTTGCAAGTAAATCAGTTGAATATGAACAAGTTGAAACTGAACAAATCAGGAAGCAGATGAAGGAAGCATTTGTTAGGAGTACAAAAGAAGTATGTGGATGTTCTAAAGTAGGAAGTAAGAATGTTAACAGTGAGTGGTGGAATGAAGAGGTGATGCAGGGGGTTAAAAGTAAAAAAGAAGCGTGGTTAAATGTACTAAAACCCAATGATAAGGTCTCAAAAGAAAGATGTTTGGAATTATGTAAGGAGGAAAAAAGGAATACGAAAAGATGCATACGTAGGAGGGAAAACGAAGTAAATGAACAGTTTGGAAGGAGGATGAATTGAGACTTGCAAGGGAATTGGAATCTATTCTGGAAGCAAGCGCGAAAATTTAAGAATGAGGATAAGGGGAATCTGCTTAGTATAATGAATAGGAATGGTGCTTTCGTAACTGATAAAATGGATGTGAGGAGAGTGTGGAGGGAACTTTTCGAAAATCTGCATAACATTGGCAGTAATGAAGAAGTGATAGTGAATGTGTGTGGGTTTGATGGTGCAGGAAGGAATAGGTACTTTGGGGATGAGGTCATTAGTAAGGAGGAGGAGGTAATGGGTAGAGTGAGAAAGTTGAAGAATAGTAAATCTGCAGGTATAGATGAAATTACTGGTGAAATGATCGATAACGGAGGCGAGATGGTGATTGATTTAATTTGAAAGTTGTGTAACAAAGCGTTTATGGAGGCTATAGTTCCGAGGGATTGGAGGAGAGCAGTAATAATACCCTTATATATAATTGTAAGGGGGATAAGTGTAACTGATAGGAATTATAGGGGAATTAGTTTATTGAGTGTTGTAGGGAAGATATATGCTTTATTTTGGTCGAAAGAAGTGGCGTGCGAGTGACTGAGGACTTCGGATTGGTGAGGAACAAGGTTCGTTTAGAAGTGGTGGAGGATGTGTTGATCAAATCTTTACATTGAAACAAATGATTGAGAAAATGAGAGAGAAGACGAAATTGTATTTAGGTTTTATGGATTTGCAGCAAGCGTATGATAGGATTAATAGGGAAGCTCTATGGCAGGTGCTAGTGATATACGGTGTTGGTGGTAGGTTTCTGAATAGAATTGGAAGTATGTATGACGATAGTGAAGCGTGTGTAAGAATAAATGGAGTTGAAAGTGATTGGTTTAATATTAATAACGGAATGAGACAGGGATATGTTATGTTTCCTTGGTTATTGAAATTGTATATGGACGGGGTTATGAAAGAATTAGAGGTGGGGATGGCAGTGGATGGTGTTAGAATGATGGCGAATGGGAAAGTGGATCATTCCAATATAATTATATTGGAATGATTTGGTTTTGTGTGGCGAATCTGAAAAAAGTTTGAGAGGATTAGTAGAGAGATTTGGCAGGTTGTGTAAAAGGAGGGGTTTGAAAGTAAACATAGATAAGATTAAGGTTATGGATGTGAGTGAGGAGAGCCCTCAGTGTGAAGTTATGTTGGATGGTGAGCAACTGGAACAAGTGTCTGAGTTTAATTATTTAGGATATATGTTTTATGAAAGGGTGTTGGATGAAAAGGAAACGGATGATGCAGAGTGTAGTAGGAAAGTTGTAAATGCCAGGAAAGTGGCTGGTGCAAGTAAATCCTTGGTGGATTTAAAGGGACTAGGTCTTGTGTTTGCTAGGGTCTTACATGAGGGTATGTTGTTATTTGTGTTAATGTATTGTAGTGGGACTATGGTCTGGAATAAGAGGGATATCTAAAGCACAATGTTTTCAGATGGACAATCTTAAGGGCGTGTTAGGTGTGAGAAGAATTGCTAAAATGAGGAATGAACGCATTAGGGAGCTGTGTGGTTTGAAGAATGGTGGAAATGAGAGAATAAAGGAAAGTATGCTGAGATGGTTTGGTCATGTGGAAAGGGTGGATGATAGTCGGTTGGTTAAGTGGATGTATAGTGGTGAGTGTGCTGTAAATCGACTGGCTGGAAGACCGAAGAAAAAGTGGATTGAGTCAGTAAAGGAATACCTGGAGGAGAGCAATAGTGAGTTTGGCATGAGTGCGAAGAAGAAAGATGCCATAATAAGGAGTGGAAATGGTGGGGTTTTGTGAGAGCTTATGGTTGTTGCCCACCTGGACCAAGAGATGAACCCTACATTGACGAGAATGGCCATAGTGAAGGTCCGTCGTGGTTCCGTGAGCCCTAGAGTGGATTTTTTCTGACTGCGGCGCAAGTTTCTCATGAAGGGTAGTAAAGGACAGTAAGGCTGGATTTCTTTTTTGACTTGCGCGTCATATTCTTTTTCTAACTACTTTACTGTTTCCAAGTCATGCCTATGCATCTTAACCCTTCAATCTTTGGGAGAGAACGTTGTGATGATTATATAATATATATTATATATATTATTATATATATATAATATATATATTTATATATATTATATATATATATATATATATATATATATATATATATATTATATATATATTATATATATTATAAGAATAGGAATAAAAAATTTTATTTTATCAAATTTATTTTTTTAATTAAATCATTTAATTTAAACAGAGGTACAAAGTGTGAATGATCGTACTTTAAAGAAAGAACCTTTCATTTTCCGGAATAGCCAACAAACATTTTACAATGTTTTGTTATCAGACGGAAGTTCAAAGGACTCCGTGGCAGAAAAAGATTTATAAGTATTGACATACCCTGTTCAAGTTAATAATTGTGAAGTTGGGAAATATTTCATACGAAACGTAAGAAATGCTCTAGTTTGGCGTTCGTTTTTGTTAAGCTTAGGCGCACAATCGTAAGAAATGCTTACCAAACGTAAGGAATTTCCCTTAATTCTATAAGGTTTTGCTATTTCCTGTGATTGCTGAATTTAACACGTTTCATACGAAAATATGTCAACAAAAAGGCCTACCACGCCGTCATTTTTTTGAATTGATGAATATTTCATTTAATAAATCAGCTTTAAATCTAATTTCTTCTAAATCGATAAAACTATCACAGTAGTTGATCAATTTTTTGTGTAATAAACTTTTTTTTCTTTTTTTATTATTATCTAATTATTTTTCGAATTGACGGGCTTCCATCACAAAAGCTGAAATCCAATTGCTTGGAAACAAAGTAAACTCATAAGAAATAGTGTTGGCTTTTGCACGAAATTCAGGAATTAGTTCAGGCAATCATGGAGTGTCAAAGAAAACGTATGAATATTAATTGTTGGTTTCCAGTTTTTTTTTTTACAAAGATTTCGAAATTTTCTAAGTTCTTCATATGTAGAAGCATTTTGAAGAATGGAGAAGAATTTTGAAGGGATATATAGGGTGCCCTATTGAGGTCATAGTGATCTCTGACGGCTAAATTCTCCTCTGGTTGAGAATTGGGGAGATTAGTTCGAAAGGAAATGGCCCATGTGTTTTGAAGGTCGCATCTTTAGTTTTGGTACGTTTTGACCTACAAGTCTACGTTGCTCGTGCGGCACTTTATATTTGTAACATGTGTAACCTCAGATCATAGAAATGCTTTCATTAATCTTTAAATAGTTACCAATTGAGTTATTCTTGTTAAAAGAGATAAGAAACTTGCATTGTAGAAAGTTTTTGTTTAAGAAATGTTTCTAATCTGAAAGTGAAGATCATTGGAAATGTAGGGAAACCGAACGTAAACAGGAAGTTTAGGAAAATCCTATGCAGTAGTTTTAGTGCGATAAGTGTTATCGAGAAACGAATAAACAAGTTTATCAAAAAAGGTTAGAGGGATAAAGATAAAGCTAGAAATTTACGGAGAAAGGTGATTTCTTATGGAAAAAGTTTCAGAATCAGAAGACAATATACAAAACTCTGTGTATGCTGGACCTTAGACCAGCAATTTTATGATTAAAGTAGATAGAAATAAAGAAATTAGTCCCAAGTATTAGTGGGCTTGCGATAAATAGAAGTAGCAAGCCCACTAATGTTTTACTTGGAACTAATTTCTTTAGTTCTATCTCCTTTAATCATAATTGTAATAATACGAAGCGTTTACGATAGAATGAATTTTAGTTGCTTTTAATTTAGACCGTTTTCGTTTTTGTCATTTGTGCTTACCCTCGATAAGAAATGCTCACCCAGTTTTAGCAAGAATTTCCTGTTTAAACAACCGCGATTTCATGCTTGACTTACTTTTGTTTTTAAACATTTGGAATCAGCGGTTGTGATTGAGCACGTGGTTTTGGAATAAACAAATCAAAAATAACAACTGGTTTATATTACAAATAATTGATCAACTATTTGTGATGGTTTATCCATTTGGAAGAAATTAGATTTAAAGCTGATTTTATTGAATGAAACATTCATCAATTCAGACGGGTCCTACCACGCCGCCATCTTGTTTGTTTACATTTTTTCGTAAGAACGTGCTTAAATCCGGCAAGCACGAGAAATTGCAACCTTACAGAAGAATTAAGGAAATTCCTTACGTTTGGTGAGCATTTCTTACGATTTTTCGGTAAATTTGACAAAAACGAACGCAAACTCGAGCATTTCTTACGTCTCGTAAGCACAAATGCAAAAACGAAAACGGCTTTATATATATATATATATATAATATTAATATATATATATATATATATATACTATATATATATTTTATATATATATATATATATATATATATATATAATTTTTAAAACTTTTATTTTTAATAAACGTGATGAATCCTAATCCACGAGCCACATTTAAACGATACGCGAGCAACACGTTGCTCGCGAGCTACGGCCTGGGTACCGCCGCAGTGTAGAGAATATTATGGTTTCGTTAACCAGTGCTTCGATATATATATATATATATATATATATATATATATTATATATATATATATTATATATATATATATATATAATATAATATATATTATATATATATATATATATATATATATATTATCGTGGCGCAGGAGTTGAGTCACCGCATCTCATACGGAGGATGCTGTTCAAATCTCCGCGTAGCAGTTTGGGTTTTATCTTCCTGGGGGCAAGAATAAAACTCGACTGCGAAAACGTTGGTGGCGCTGGTTTGGGGATAGGCCGGCTTAAAGTTCGATTCCATGTGGTCCCCGCTCCCGTGTTTACCCCCTGCATGGGATAAAATTTATAAAAAGTAATTTTATATATATATATATATATATATATATATATATATATATATATATATATATATATATATATATATATATATATATATATATATATTATAATATATATATATATATATATATTGCCCAATTTATAGGGGATAAAAAGTAATCGGTATCGGCATTGCAAAAATTGCGAGTACTTGTAATCGGTATCGACTAAATTTTGGTATCGGTGATATATATATAATATTATATATATATATATATTTATGATATATATATATATATATATATATATATATTATTAGTAATTATATAATATATATATTATATATATATAATATATTCTATATATATATATATAATATATATATATATTATTTCACACACCTTGTGGTTGCAGCAAACGAAATAATTTTAAATTTCAAACTTTAAATTGAGAATCAAACTTCTAAATTGAATCATATCTCTTCAACTCACCATTTAAATATTTCCTAGTTGTTATATATCTTGTCTCTTATATTTTTTATCATGTTTTAATTATATGTGCAATTTTAGAAGTTTGATTCTCATTAAAGTTTGAAAATTTAAAATATTTCGTTTGCTGTTAACCACAAGGGTGTCTGAAATATAATTTAAAAATAAACTACGTAGAAAGTAGGCAGTGAATATAATATATTATATATATATATATATATATATATATATATATATATATATATATATATATATATATATATATATATATATATATATATATATATATATATATATATATATAATATATATAATATACATTGAATGGAATCAAAAGTATTGTATGACGATAGTGAAGCGTGTGTAAGAATAAATGGTGTAATGGTGATTGGTTTTAGGATTAATAGCGGACTAAAACAGGGTTGTGTTATGTCTCCTTGGTTATTCATTTGTATATGGATGGGGTTATGAAGAATTCGTAGGTGGGGATGGCAGGAAATGGTGTTAGAATGTGGTGGAGAATGGCGATGAGTGGAGGTGCCGTACCTATTATAATGCGGATGTTGGTTCTGTGTGGCGAATGCTGAAGAAGAGTTTGAGAGGATTGGTAGAGAGATTTGGCAAGGGTGTGTAAAAAAGGAAGGGGCCTTGAAAGTAAACCGTAGATAAGAGTAAGGTTTATGGTTGTGAGTGAGGACACTCCTCAGTGTGAAGTTATGTTTAGATGGTGAGCAGCTAGAAAACAAGGTCTGAGTTTAAATATTTAGGGTTATTGTTTGGATGAGAAGGGAACGGACGATGCAGAGTGTAGGAAGAAAAGTTGTGAATGGGCAGGAAGGTGGCTGGTGCATATTAAAACGTTGGTGAATGCAAGGGACTAAGTCTTGAGTTGCGCTAGGGTCTTTACATGAGGGTATGTTGTTACTGTGTTATTGTATGGTAGTGAGACTATGGTCCTGGAATAAGAAGTATAGATCCTAAAAAGTTCAGATTGGACAATCCTTAGGGGTGTGCTAGGCTGTGAGAAAGAAATTGATAAAGTGGAGGAATGAACGTATTAGAGAGTGGTGTGGTGTGAAGAAAGGGGTAAATGAGAGATAAATGAAAGTATGTTTGAGATGGTTTGGTCATGTGGAAAGGATGAATGATAGTCGGTTGGTATAAGCGATGTATGTGGGTGAGTGTGTTGGGACGACCGGCTGGAGACCGAAGAAGAAGTGGATTGAGTCAGTAACGAATGTCTGAAGGAGAGAATATGTGAGTTTGGCAGAGGCGAGAGTAAGGGTGCATGATAAGGAGAGAATGGCGGGGTTTGTATGGGGGCATGGTTTGTGGGCCCACCTGGGCCAGGGATGAACCCTTACATTGACGATTTACATAGTGAGGTCGTCGCGGTCCCATGATGCTCTAAGGGTGGATTTTCTGTCTGTGACGAGCTCTCACTAATTAATGTTACAAGAGGGGGGCGGTAAGGCTGGGCTTTCTTTTCGACGTTTGTCATGTTCTCATACTGCTTTTCTTTTCGATGCTTGTACAGCACCGTACCCCCAATCTTGGCAAAGAGGGAGGTGAAGAAAGAAAGAAAGATATATAATATATATATTATATATATATATATATATATATATATATTATATATATAAATACTATATCTATATATATATATATATATATAGTATATATATATATATATATATAGTATATATATATATTATATTAATATATTATATATATGGACATTTTAAGTTCTTTAATTGTGTTTAATGTTAGGTTAGGTTAATTTAGGTTAGTTTTGTTAGGTTAGATTAGGTTAGGTTACCCTATATTGTAATGTATTTACCGCTAAAATTATTGAAATTACGATACATTTATTATTGATTTTCGCTCCTGGAGTCAATCTCGTTATAAATAGGCATATATATATATATAATATATATATATATATATATAATATATATATATTATATATATATATATAATATTATATATATATTATATATATAATATATTATATATATATATATATATATAATATATATATATATATTATATATATATTATTATATATATATATATATATTTATATATATATATATATATTCTATATATATCCTGGACAGACAAGAGAAGAACAGACACTTTGGTGCGCTTTTGAAGCTCTTTCTTCGACTTACTACCTCATTTTTTATTATTGTGGAAAAATATTAATAAAGTATAGAAATATAATTAACAAGTAGTTTCCAAACTCCAATGTATAGTAAAGTTCAAAACAAAAAAAAAAAACGTTATTCCTTTGAAATACTGTTTGTAGAGGCGAGAAACGCTTTAAATTAATAAGAAAATATCAAGACTCAAAATATCTAACGTCTAAATCATTAAATGGATACAGATTAATGAAATATATATATATATATATATATATAATATATATATATATATATATCTATATTATATTATATAATATATAAACATTTTTTTTTATATAATATATATATATATATATTATATATATACTATATATATATATATATATATATATATATTAACGGGGTGAATTCAAACTCGCGACAAACTCGGAGGGCTGATAAAGCAAACGATAAGGAACATTTATTGTTAAATAAGCTATGTGTAACGCTTCGTTTCAAAGTTACGGATGATGTAAGTTAAACAGTGATGTTGTTTGACGCGTCGTTACTTCGTAACCGAGAAATTTTGGGTATTCCTAATGTTTATATTTGTGCCGTCGCGTACATCTGTTGTACTCCGAAGGGTTGATTAGGGTACAATAAGGATATTTGCTAAACCAAGTGTGTGTTTTGAACGCCGAGGTTGGAAAAGCAAAACAATGGTAGGTACTGAATCAATGATGAATTGGGCAAGGTAAAGGTATTGCCACGTGTTTCCGAAGGACGTTAAGCGTACACACATGTACGCATGCACAAACCCCTTAAAATTGAGTAACCTAAATCGTCGGTAACCTACAATGCGACTCGTCAGCAACAAATAAACTAGTGTAACTTGCAATCGTCCGTAACTTTGAAATGAAGCGTTGCATCAACATAGCTTATTTACAATAAATGTTCCTTATCGTTTGCTCTATCAGCCCTCTGAGTTTGTCGCAGAGGTTTTGAATCACCCTGTATATATATATATATATATATATATATATATATATATATATATATATATTATATATATATATATATATATTATTATAATATAAATATATATATATACTATATAAATATACTATATATATATATATATATATATATATATATATATATGCTTTGACTAGAATAATAATAAAAATATAAAATCAGTAATTTTAAAGGAATCGGTTCTGCTCATCTAAATTATTATGAACAAAAGCAGTAGTCTGGAAAAATGGAGAGTTCAGAATTAAGGTGAACCAGTCCATGAGAATCCAGTTCTAGAAAACGGGTTTAACCTTTAAATAACTGTACTTAGTAATGCAATTAATGCCTCGATCTGCTGTCATCTGTTGTAAAATTTAAGCCAGGGATCTGATGTTGCACTGAAAAATAATTATTTTGCTGTGTAATGGTAGCTGTATTTCGAAGTGCCAAAAATTGAACTTTGTTTCCTCTAATTATGAACCTTCCAAACACCACGTCACTATAAAAACATGTTCAAGGGATTTCTAAAATTCACTGCGTCGTCATTAAGGACGATAACACCAGAAGGTATATTTTTGAGGAAAAAATGAAGGACACTAATGACTGGGGATTCAAAATAACTAAATGAAAACAACCATATTATTTTTAATACTAATATTTAACCGTCGTTTTAACTTCAATATTCGCAATAGTTCCAGTGATAAGTGGTGGCAGCAATGATTTTAGTAGTTGATGCAATAATAATTTTAATATTGGCTGTGATAGTTGTAGCATTCGAGACTGCAGTAGTAACAGTAATGACTACAGCAGTAATCTTAGTATTGGGGTCTAATAGTATTAGTAGTGTTAGAAAATAGGGGGAAAAGGAATATGTATCTTATGTATTTCCCAGCAGTTGTATAGTTTATAATGTGTATACGGTATATTTATATAGGGCTTCTAAATAAATAACCTAAGACTCGAAACTTTTATTTGTGTGGTGAACATCAAGAATAAGTTATAATCAAAGTTCTGGAGTTTCAGGTGTAGCGTCTGTTAACTTACTGGGATTTGGTTTTGCGTAAAGTAAATAGAAGTAACAATAGTCTGGTTGTGCTGACCTAGGAATATCTTAAAACATAGGGTGTTAGCTCACTAACTAGTGTGGACTAGTGCTGTTGGGAATTTATATGAGAACAGGTTTGTGGGTGGCCCTGGTTAATTGTGACAATTGTTTGATAGCATTGCAGACAATTGATATCGTAGATTGGGAGGGCTATCAAGTTGGAACAACAGGATACCAAACGTTGGTGGATGATCGACAATACCACTACAGGAGAAGAGAACAAATTAAAGGACACCCAAAAGAAAGAAGATTTAAATAAAAGTTAATAAAACCTTCGGTGTTTATAAAGCAGCTCTGCGTACAGGTATAAAAATTTAATGGTTATTGACCCGGTATGCCAAATAATAAGAAATGTACAAGAAGTGTAGGGAAAAGCAGAATTGGATGTCTAAGCTCAGAGATGAAGGGATGGAGGCAGTAAAGGTATCCAGGTTTTAGATAACGTTAAAAGGTTAGGTGGAGAAAGAGTTTGAAAACTTTAATATAATGGAAATGAGTAAAAACATGAAGACCGATTAAAACAGTTTTGTTTATATATATATATATATATATATATATATATATATATATATATATATATATATATATATATATATATATATACTATATACTCTCTCTTTATATATATATATATCGTACTTCTTTTTCAAGACTGGGGTAGGTGCATGTTGGCCATCGGAAAAATGTATTAGAAAAACATGACACGAGTCGAAAATAAGGGAGCCAGAAGCAGAAAAGTTCAGAGTAGTCAATCTACCTAAAACTTCATAGGACTGACGGACCCATAGCATATCATTAAGTGTAGGGCTCATCCTGGCCCAGGTGGGTTCTGCAGCCATATCCTCACAAAACCGTCATTCACTCTTATTGTGAACGCTTATTATTCGCCTCTGCCAAACTTTCGTTTCTCTCCTCCAAACATTCACTTTATTGACTCAATCACTTTTTCTTCGGTCTCCCAGCCGGTCGATTCCCAACACACTTGTCACTATACATCCGCTTAACCAACCGACTATCATTCATCCTTTCCACATGACCTCATTTTATCAATTCTTCTCACTCCTAACACACCCAGATTGTCCATCTGAACACATTGAACTTTAGATCTATATATCTTATTCCAGACCTCTCACTACTATATACATTAACACAGGTAACAATAAACCCCTCACGTAAGACCCAGCGCACTCAAGACTTAACTTAGTCCTTTACATCCACCAATGATTTAATAGCCACCTTCCTGCCATTCACAACTTTCCTACTACACTGCATCATCCGTTCTCTTTTCATCCAACACATATCCTAAATATTTAAACTCAGACACTTGTTCCAGCTGCTCACCTTCTAACATAACTTCACACCGAGGACTGTCCTCAATCACAACCATAACCTTACTCTGATCTACGTTTACTTCCAAACCCACGTTGCTTTTACACACCCTAGCAAATCTCTCTACCCAACCAATCCTCTCAAACTCTCTTCAGATTTACCGCATACAAAACCAAATCATCCTCATATAATAGGTAGGGAACCCTCCATTCTCTTCCATTCTCCATCATTTTAACACCATCTCCTGCCACCCCCACCTCTAATTCTTTCATAACCCCATCCATATACATATTGAATAACCAAGGAGATATAACAAATCCCTGCCTCACTCCGCTATTAATATTAAACCAATCACTTTCGACTCTATTTTTGATTACCCATACATACTTTTGATTCCATTAAGAAGCTTACCACCAACACCTGCCATATATATATATATATATATATATATATATATATATATATATATATATATATATATATATATATATATATATATATATATACTACTATATATATATATATATATAATGGTTTGATATTTCAAACGATATCCAAAAATAATTAGAATCTATTATACATTAAAATATATATAGAAAATAATGATGTTAATTATTATTGATGGTATTTTGAATTTTTTTAAAGACGAAAAATATCATTTGTTAGAGAAAACATGTTTTTCATACATAGTCCTTTTTCCTTAAAAAGGTTTTTGCTTTTTCTCTTTGTGATGGAGGGTTATTGTTTATTGAAATGGAAAGTGGCAACATCTTGCAGATGAAGATCCTTCATCCGACCTGTGGTGGAATCATCAGCATCTCTTATCCCTAGCCAAGGTCATAATTTTCGTCTCTTTCCGGTCTCATACTGACCACAACGACTTGATTGGGGATTTTGATACACGTCATCCCATGTAATCTTTATTGCAATGGACACTTCAGGTCCTGGTTAGCGTCTCAACAATAAATCAACATAACATAATAAAATAACCACGTGACAACAACCTGATAAAAGAATAAGGAACACTAATTAATGAGAGTAATTAACTCCATAATTAGCAATCAGAATATCATAAACATACCCGAGTAAATAGTCATTTAAAAGGATATGCAAACATTTTAAAAATAAATTCATGAAATTAGTTATTTAAACTTTGATTAATTAATTATACTTTTTTAATTTGCTTAATTATCTTTCATTTTTTTAATTAATAATTTAACCAAAATATAGTAAAGAATTATATCTATCTATATTACTTTCAAGCTTTAATTATCAGGAATTATTGTTTGTAAACAAAAGGGACTTTTATGATAAATCGCGTTCGTTTATGCACGAAATTCGTGCTAAAACTGGGTAAGTATTTCTTATCGAACGTAAGCACAAATGGCAAAAACGAAAACGGTCTAAAGTAGAAAAAATCTTCACATATAAACTTAAATATTTCTAATTTCAGATTAAATTAAAATTTAATTAAAGATATAACCCTAACATCATAAATAAATATTCGATATTGGAACATGCATTATACATTGAGTAATTAAAACTTAACACATTTTCCTCAAAGCTTGATTAAATATATATTCATCCATACGATGGGTAGAACCAAAGGTATGTACAGATATGTATTTATTCTTTAATGAACATTAATTAGTAATTACTTTCAAACTTTAATTATCAGGAATTATATTATTTAATTTTAAATAATTAATAGGATGGTATTTACCTCCTCTCCATGATATTTAAATCTTAAAGCACAACATGTGCTTTCGGATTTTAAACATAAATGCTGCAATTAAAAAATAGAAATAGAAAAAATGTACGCTGGTGCGCGTATATATATATATATATATATATATATATATATATATATATATATATATATATATATATATATATATATTAAGATTTATATAGAAATCTCTTCTATATAACTCACAGCAAAAATAGACTATTTAAAAGTTCTTCTGGTTCATTACAATTATTCTTTCACACACACAAACATTTTCTGCCATACATCTCAAACACTCTACCTACAGTTACTCCCCAGAAGCGAATACATTGTGGTTTTTCCCGCCAGCTTTCCTCGAGCGGCTTGTTTGGCTTTTCAAGCTTGAGTCATATAAAAAAAACTTACAAGTAAAATATAATAGCGTCTTTCCAAGATACGGAAGTATAAGAAAAAATGAACCTTAGTACAGAAGAAATTAGGGAAATTACGCAGTTATTAGCAGTTACTAAGGAAGGGAAAGTTTATTGCCAACGACAGAAAACGAAGGAGTAGCATTTCCAATTGTTTTAGACTTAACCAAAAATAATTTTTCAAAAGAGTTTCATGACATATATATATAATATATATATATATATATATAAAAATATATAAAAAAACACATATTTTCTCTATATATATATATATATATATATATATATAAATATAACTAATATATATATATATATATATATATATATATATATATATATATATATATATATATATACTACTACTACTTCTATAACATATATATATATATATATATATATATATATTATTCACTATAGTAGATGAAACTTCTTAGGGATGTTAAACACAGAAGACAGTTGAGTATATAATTGCTGTTTTCTTACAATAAGCAGCCTGAAGCTCGAACCCCAGATATCCTGGGTAAAAGAAAAATATAGCAATAAATAATACGAAAAACAATATATAATAATATATAAATAATGATAATGACAAATAAATAAAAATAAAAGTAAATTGAATATAAACAAGTAGGGCCTACATTGGCCTACTTGATTTGTAAAAATATATACAATAGTAAAATTTAGAAAATCGGCCGTAGGTCCCTTACTAGGAAACCCTTAAGGAAAAATTAGGCTTTGGTTTATGCCTAACCCAAAGCTTTCTACCATGAATAAACTAACTAAGAACAGATGGTAAAAAATAAATATAATGAAATTTCTATAAGTCACTTTACACTGGGGGTCCTAATAGGGCCTACATCGGCCTACTTAATTATTTTAATTTATACATAATATATCAAATATTTTTGGATCACTGCACTCACCGCATAAAATTGTATAAAAAGTTTTATCATAAAAATGATAAATTCAGCGTCTAAATAACATAAATTGTAAAAAATAGAAGAGCCAATATCGTCGGCGTGCGTTACAGAAGCTGTTGCTATGCATCATAATTAAACAAAAGAATGTCGAAAACCGCACTCTTCGTTCGTTTGAAATTACTCTGCAATACTGTAAATTACCGTGCAAATACCGGCCATTCGATTACTTTCACAGTAGCGTACGGCTATATACCCCCTTGCAGTGCCAAAGGCACGATAACTTAATCGAGGTAGCGCGCTGGCCATCGTATATGCCTACCTCTGCTCGATAGTCTAGTAGGAGCTTGGGATGGAGTCTGGACAGGATTCCCAGATTGAGAGCGGGTGATCGGGCGAGTCGGAACGTCTGCATGTGTCGTAAGAGTAGCCCGAGGTGGAGCTTGAGGTAAAGAATCCTGAGCCGGAGTGGAGGGAGGCAAGGTTGACGATGACCGTGCGGGTGGAGTCTGTGCCGGTCGTATTGGTGCTGTTGGCTGAGGAGAAGGAAGGGGAGGAGGAGGAGGATAAGGAAAAGGATCAGGAAGAGGGAAATGAGGAGGGAGGGGAAGGAGGAGGGGAAGAGATGCAGGAGGAGAAATAGGAACGTTAAAAGAACGAGTTGAAGGAGGAAATTAAAAACAAAAGGTAAAGCGTCAGGATCGAGAACAGGAAGAGGATTCGCCTCGAAGAAAGCAGGCTTAAGGTCGATCGAAACGACTTCTGTACGTGTGGGACGCTGTATCGTGAAAAATTTCTCCTTCCTAAGTATCACTGGAAAAGGTCCATCGTACTTAGGTTGGAGAGCGGTGCGGTGGGAGTCATGTCGAACGAAGACATGAGTGCAGGAAGAAAGGTCCTTAGGGATATAGGAATGCACCTTGTGTGGACGAGAAGGAGTCGGTCTCCACGACGAAGCACAGCGCCTCAAGCGGGTAAGATAAGCAAGCGGGTCGGCTGTAGAAGGAGGAGAAGACTGTGAAAAGAAGTCACCTGGAAGACGAAGAGGAGAACCATACACTAAATCAGCAGCCGAACAGTGCAGATCCTCTTTAACAGCCGAACGAATGCCAAGCATTACAAACGGGAGAGCATCAGTCCAATTTTCCGGATTGGGCTGAGCTAGAAGAGAAGCCTTTAGCTGACGGTGGAAACGTTCAACAATTCCGTTCGATTTTGGATTGAAAGAAGTCCTGTGAATCTTCTCTGAACCAAGAAGATTCATCAAATCTCTCTATAAGAAGGATTCAAAAGGTCTACCTTGGTCCGTTGTGACAGAAAGCGGCACGCCAAAGCGCGAAATCCAATGAGCCAAGAAAGCTTTAGCTATGGATTCCGCGTTGGCAACAGAGAGAGGGATAGCCTCGGTCCATCGTGTGAACCGATCTATGCACGTAAGAATGTATTTCTTACCGCGGGAGGGAGGCAGAGGTCCAACGATGTCGATGTGGACACGTTCAAAGCACCAGGAAGTAAGAAAGTGCCTAGCGGGGACTTGGTGTGACGGTGGACCTTAGAACGCTGGCAGGGAAGACAAGTGCGACACCAAGTTGCTACATCGGCATTCAGATCAGGCCACACAAATCGGGCAGCAACCAGTTTGCGTGAAGCCTCAATGCCAGGGTGGGAAAGCGAGTGAAGATTGAGGAAGACAGCCTTACGGAACGATGCAGGTACGAAAGGACGAGGAGATCCCTGAGAGACATCACACAGAAGTCTCTTCTCTATCCCAGGGAGTTGGAGCCACTCCAGCTTGAGAGAAGAGTCTTGTGGAAGTGCAGGATCTTCAGTAGTCTGGCACGTTGCCATAGCGTCGTAGTCGATGTTAGGTAAGGCTGAAATCGCGTCGATTTCAATGCGGGAGAGAGCGTCAGCAGTGAAATTGTCGACACCTGAAATATGTCTGACATCAGTGGTGAACTGTGAGACATACTCAAGGTGACGAGCTTCTCGAGGAGAATGCCGTTCGTTTCTGGAGACCATAGCGAAGGTAAGTGGTTTGTGATCAGTGAGTATGTGGAACTCACGACCCTCCAGAAAGTAGCGGAAATGACGGACGGCGAGATACATCGCAAGTAACTCCCTCCCGAAAGCACTGTAGTGAGTCTCAGGAGGTTGCAACTTGCGAGGAGACCACACTCCGTTCGGGTGCTGCTGTAGAACACCTCCGACAGCAAAATCAGAGGCATCTACCTGAGGGTGGACCAAGAGAGTGGCAGAAGCGAGTGCTTCTTTGGAAGCTTCAAAAGCAGCCGTAGCTTCATCAGACCAGTCCACTTTTGTAGAACTGCCTCGGTGCTTGGGGCGGAGAGCGGTGAAGGGTCGAAGAATATCAGCTCCCGATTTGAGAAAACGATGATAGAAGTTAAGCATGCCGGTGCTGAAGCGAAACTGCTTCACGAGACAGGCCTAAGGAGATTTGCGGCGAATGGCCTCTGACGCGCTCTGGAAGGGATAAATCCGCTGAAGTGTGTCCCAAAAGGTAAGAGAGAAGAACCGACACCACAGCACTTTGCCGGGTTGAGACGCATGCCACATTCGTCCAACCTGGCAAAAACTGCACGTAGATGTTGCTCATGCTCTGCAGGAGAAGAGGAAGCTATGAGGAGGTCATCCAGATAAGCAAAGGCGAAGGGGAGACCTCTAAGAACGTCATCTATGAAGCGTTGGAAAGTCTGAGCTGCCCCCCGCAAACCAAACGGCATTCTGGTATATTCAAAAAGGCCAAAAGGGGTGATGATGGCCGTCTTCGGTATGTCCTCTAGTGCGACTGGGATCTGGTGGTAAGCCCTGACAAGATCCAATTTACTAAAAATGGATTTACCGGCCAGATTAGAGGTGAAAGACTGGATGTGCGGGACCGGGTAGCGGTCTGGTATCGTACCAGAGCCCTAAAATCTCCCACAGGCCTCCAATCAGAAGCACCTTTAGGCACCATGTGGAGGGGGGAGGACCAAGAACTTTTGGAAGGGCGGACGATACCAAGTTCGAGCATGTGCTCGAACTCCGCTTTGGCTGCCTTGAGCTTGTCAGGAGGCAGACGCCGAGCACGAGCGAAAGTGGGAGAGCCAGTAGTCTCTATATGATGGCGCACAGAATGTTGAACAGGAGAAGAAGAAGAACAGGGGTTCAACAGCGCCGGAAAATCTTTCTGCAGGATGGTGAAGAAGGGGGAGGTACCAGAAGGAGGAGCAACCAGATGCCTTTAAGAGCAGAAGAAACTACAGTACCTGCAGAAGACAGAGACGTACAACCATCAACCAATCTCCTGATTACGAAGATCGACCATAAGATTAAAATGTGACAGAAAATCAGCTCCCAAAATGGGTTGGGGTCATCAGCAACCCACAATTGACGGCGGAAGAGGGTCCTAAAGGTGCACGGGCGCGCTCACCATAGACTGGGATGGTACTACCATTTGCAGCGTAAAGAGCCCGGTCAGGAAGAGGAACAGCGGACTTCTGGGTAGCATCTCGAGGTAGCAAAGAATACGAGGCTCCGGTATCGATAAGATAGAAGAGGTTTGTGGACCTGTCGAAAAGGCGCAGGACATCCTGAGACGAAGAAGGCGGAGAGGAAGAACAAACAGAGGGGTGGCCAGCTGGATCCACCGCCTTTATGGATTGTCCCGAAAAAGTGCAGGGTTGGTTGCACCTTTTCGCTTTCAGGCCAAACCGGTAGTGATAAAAACAATACCCATTTGGATATTGCTGAGGGCCTGGGGTGGGAGAACGGTCGGAGAAGCGACGACCTGAAGAGGAGCGGTTGTGGGAACGAGAGTCCCTTGGAGACCGCAGCATGGCGGAGATGGACATCAGCTCCGCCTTGATGTCTGCCATGCCATGTTTAGGAAGTAGAAAGACAGGCCTCTACCCGAAAATCGGGAGGATTCAATGTCGGGAGAGAGCGTCAGCAGTGAAGTTGTCGACACCTGAAATATGTCTGACATACACCGGGTAAGAAGAAGCAGCAGCAGCGGAAGAGGGAACCGAAGAAACCGCAGGGGTGGGGGAAGAAAAGTATAAGGAGAAGAAGACAGGGGAGGCAAAGAGGTAGAAGGAAGAGGAAATGCTGCACAGGCTGCACAGGAAGAGGAGACGGAGGCGGAAAATTTTTGACCGACTCGGTTGAAACGGCGCAGGAGACCATCTGCCCTCTCTGCTACCTCCTGAAGAGAAAGCTTCGGGTCCATAGACGCTAGAAAATATTGAACGTCGTGTGGAAGTTTCTGCACAAAAAGTGTGCGGATGAAACCTGATTCCTGGAGGGTGGGAGGACCACTTAATAAGGACAACATCTGCACCAGGAGATCAGAAGGCTTCTGATCTCCTAGCGAGGTGCCACGTAGCAACTCCTCATACTTTGCTTCCTGAGTAGGAGCCATACGAGAGACCAAAAGATCTCGAAGAGCAGTGTAGGGAGTGTCAGAAGAAGATAAGGTAGGAATGGAGTCTCTGATACGGAGCGAGACTTCTTCGGGCAAGAAAGACAAGACAATACCGTATCTTGTCTGTTCATCGCCGACGGTGCGCAAAATACCGTCAACGATAGAGAACCATAGCTCAGGGTGGTGTGAATAGAAGGGGGGAAGACGAACATGCGTGGGAGTAGGGGAAGGAGTGGAATCCGTCTCAACCATGACGAGTGCAGGAGAATGAAGCAAGAGAAAAGAAATTGTGAAGAGAGGGAAGATGAGAGGGAAAAGAAAAAAAAAAAAAAAAAAAAAAAAAAAAAATAATAAAAAAAAAAATAATAAAAAAAAAATAATGGATGGCAGTGCAAAAATGTAAAAATAACTATCCTGTCTCCGGCTTGAAAAAGATTCCGTTTCTGGTTTGAAAACTATTCTGTTTTCGGCTGAAAAACTATTTTGATTCCGGTGTGAAAAGTATTCTGTTTCCGGTGTATGTTGCCTATGTATAGATATAAAACTGAAAATTATGGAAAAAAATTAATTATATATATATATAAATATAATATTACAAATAATAAAATAAAATGAAGAAAAGAAGTAATAATAATAATAATAATAATAATAATAATAATAATAATAATAATAATAATAATAATAATAATTTTCCTTTAACAGTAGGAAAATATTTAAAATGCAGATTCCGAGGTTCTACCAGGCACAAAAAAGCTGGTGCTGCAGATTCAGGAGAGGCTGGGTAGTTGGGGGGGGGCCTACTACTACAGGTAGGCTTTGCTTCAAAATCCAGAGTGTCACCAATGAAGCGCTGCTGTAATAGGCAGAACTTCTTTGTAGGGATGTTAAACACAGAAGACAGTTGAGTATATAATTGCTGTTTTCTTACAATAAGCAGCCTGAAGCTCGAACCCCAGATATCCTGGGAAAGAAAAATATAGAAACAATAAAATAATTACAAAAAAACAATATATAAATAATATATAATAATTGATAATGACAAATAAATAAAAAGAAAAGTAAATTGAATAATAAACAAAGTGGCCTACATTGGCCTACTTGATTTGTAAAAATATATACAATAGTAAAATTTAGAAAAACGGCCGTAGGTTCCCTTTACTAGGAAAACCCTATAAGGAAAAATTCAGGCTGTGGTTTATTGCCTAACCAACAGCTTTCTACCATGACCCTAAACGTAAACTCAAGACAGATGGTAAAAATAAATATAATGAATTTTAATCCTAATCAATATATGTCCATAATAGGGCCTACATCGCCTACTTAATTATTTTTAATTTTAACATAATATTATCAAATATTTTTTGGATCACCTGCACTCAACAGAAATAAAATTTTGTAAAAAGTTTTATCATAAAAATGATAAATTCAGCGTCTAAATAACATAAATTGTAAAAAATAGAAGAGCCAATATCGTCGGCGTGCGTTACAGAAGCTGTTGCTATGCATCATAATTAAACAAAAGAATGTCGAAAACCGCACTCTTCGTTCGTTTGAAATTACTCTGCAATACTGTAAATTACCGTGCAAATACCGGCCATTCGATTACTTTCACAGTAGCGTACGGCATAATATATATAATATATATATATTTATAATAATATAATATATATATATATATAAATATATTATATATATAGTATTAATATATATATATATATATAATATATATATATATTATATATATAATATATATATATATATATATATATATAATATATATATATATATATATATATTACTTTTTTAAAGTAAACACTAATCATGGTCTTGAATTAGCAGTGGAGGTGATTTTACCGAGGGAATAAAGCTTCGAGTAAAGCCGTTTTCGTTTTTGCATTTGTGCTTACGAAACGTAAGAAATGCTCGAGTTTGCGTTCGTTTTTGTCAAACTTAGCTGAAAATCGTGAAGAATGCTCTCTAAAGGTAAGGAATTTCCTTAATTCTGTAAGGTTGCTATATACCGTGCTTGCCGAATTTAGCATGTTCTTACGAAAAGTGTAAGAAATAAAAT
The DNA here is from genome assembly GCA_015478945.1 of Trachelipus rathkii. NCBI lineage: Eukaryota > Metazoa > Arthropoda > Malacostraca > Isopoda > Trachelipodidae > Trachelipus > Trachelipus rathkii. The sequence continues at coordinate 26,595 of JABUQX010042558.1, read as the reverse complement.
TAGCCTTAAATTTAATTTCTTTCAAATCGATAAACTCCATAAAAATAGTTGATTAGTTTATTGTAAAATGAGCCATTTGTTATTTTTTTTTTATTTCTATTTATTCCAAAACCACGTGCTTCATCACAACAGCTGATTCCAATTGTTTGTAAACAAAAGGGACTTTTATGATAAATCGCGTTCCTTTATGCACGAAATTCGTGCTAAAACTGGGTAAGTATTTCTTATCAAACGTAAGCACAAATGGCAAAAACGAAAACGGTCTAAAGTAGAAAAAATCTTCACATATAAACTTAAATATTTCTAATTTCAGATTAAATTAAAATTTAATTAAAGATATAACCCTAACATCAAAACTAGCATTGTCCTGTATTATATAGGACACTTTCATTACTTTTTATAAATATCTAATTTGAAAAGTAAAATACGCAATAGGTATATTTCATGGAAATTGTTCTTCCACTATAGGAGGCCTATAGTGGAAGAACAATGATCGTCTGACCTCCTTCCCTCCCCCTCCTCCTGAGTCAGACAAAATGTCCCCGTCATCTAAACGCGCCAGAAAAGTGAAAAATATAAAGGCGTTTTAGATTTGGCAAGTTTTTCTTCCAAATCGAAGGACGTTCTTGAGTTCATTTTCGATGAAAAATCAAATGAACATTCTTCAGTTTTGAGATTGTTTACATTTTACAGCACAGACCTAAGCCTATAAAGGCTATTAATTAGGATTTTTAGTGTTATGGTGGTTAGTTTACTTATTATTATTTTATTTTATAATTTATATATATATATATATATATATATATATATATATATATATATATATATATATATATATATATATATATATAATATTATATATAATAATAATATATATATATAATATATAATAATATATAATATATATATATATATATATATATATATATATGGTATATAATATATATATATATAGATATATATATAAACAACATGTTGAAAACATGATCACTTCGAGTGACGTCACAACAATGATAATTATAACAGAGAAATAAAATTTCTCAAGTTTGTAGTTTTTTTTATAATTATATTTCACCAGTTCTTTGGAAAATAACATAATTAATATATTTCGAAGATAAAATAGTCGTTCGAAAACTTGAAAACATTAAAAAAACATTTTTTTACGATTTCATTTGACGTCACAAACTCGTCAAGAAAAGTAAAGAACGTGAAGACTGAAAAATTAGCAACCTTGTGGATGGAAGAAAAATTCCTGATTTTGCTAGAAAATTTACTTCCGTTTGAAAGAATATTGGCAAATCAAATGGGAAAGTGAAGAACTTCTTCCGTTTAGAAGAATTTTTGCCAAATCAAAAACGCCTTAAGCTGCGTTTCCCGAAGCCCGACTGCAGCCCGGGAGGGCACACAGGCGCATACATCGTTTCCCGAGCCCGTTTGCGCACTTCTACGTCACGTAAACGTCACAGTCAGGCGCGCCCGTTGTTAAATCCTCGAATTCGGGAATTAATAAACGGGCGGGCTGCGGAAGGATACTTTGTTTTGTTTACAAACAAATTTCTTTACAAAACATGTGTCGGAAATGACTTGCCAAAAGTTTTTTAATATTTTAGTTAACTTTTATATTAAGGATACTAATATATCGTATTATTTCATAAAATAGATAAATATAAGTATAAGAGTATTGTTTACATAAGAACATAAGAAATATAGGGACAGTAAGAAGCCACATGGGCCTATCGAGACTGTCCCAGGGCCTATCGAGACTGTCCCAATTGTCAGCTGATCCAACGGGCGCGCTCGGCCGTTTCCAGGTACTCAAACTTCCTGTTCTCTGATTGGTTAATGTAATTTTTTTCAATTCGAAGCGTTTCCGCGTCGATTTTGCACACGGGCTGCACTCGGGCTTCGGGAAACGCAGCTATACACATTTTGCTTAATTAATAGAAAAAAGAAATTGCTCAAAATTTCTTGAAGTGAAAAAAAATATCGTTGATTCGATACTGAGGATAAAATATCGATATTTTGATATATCGGCTGAAAAAATATCATCGAAAAGAAATATCCATATCGATATATATATATATCGGTCCTCTTGCGGCATCCCTAAATATTTGATAGTGTTATCCCTAAAAGAACTCCGAAATTAGTCAACTTTTTTTCATATTTTTATTAAAAATATGCATTTATAATATACGCTAATCGGTAAAAAAAAAAAACTTCAAAGAATTTTTTATGCCATTTCTGTAAATTAAAAGTTTATAGTTTTAATTCAATAGTTACGTAAAGTTTATTCACCTCAGCAAAACTATACCAATTTTTTTTTTTTAATTATTTTTTTATATTCATTATTATTTTTTTTAGAGTCTATCGTGTGATTTTTATAAAAATCTGCAGTGAAGATGTTCTGCACTACTATTACCTTGTGCCTATTTATAAGAAAGGTAGTAAGGAAGATTTGGGAAATTATAGGCCAGTTAGTTTAACATCTCATACGCGTGAAGTTAGCAGTTTATTTTAGCAGTAGATTTTTTTTTTTTAAGCCACAAAATTGGCAAACCTGTAAATTAAAGGCCAAAGGCCTTACACTAAAAATTTTATGGACAATATTTTACACTAGATAAAAAAACTGCGAAGTTTATTACTGAATGTATATATATATAATATATTATATAATAATATTATATATAATATATATATATATTTATATCATATATAATAATAATAATATATATTATAACATTATCTATGAGATATATTATGCCTCTTATATATATAAAATAAAAAAGATATAATATATATATATTATATAATAATATATATAAATATATATATATATATATCATATATCTTAGGACCTTTCTGTTTCAAGAACTCCAATCAATTAAGTAACATAATTAAGTATTATATTTGTTTAATAAAAATAAAAATAATATAAAAAAGTAAATAAAAAAATCAAATAAATAAATGAAAAATTAAATAAATAAATAAAAAAATAAATAAATAATAAATTTTAAATATAAAAAACAAAATAATTAAATAAATAAATAAAGAAAAAGTAAATAGAATTGACAAAATTAAATAAATAAAAAAATTAAAATAAATAAATAAAATAAATAAATTAAATAAATCTTAAAATAATGAAAAAATAAATAATAAGCTTGAAAAGATAAAATAAATAAGATAAATGAAAAAGAGATTCTCAAATAAAACAAAAATAATAATAATTAAAAAATAATAAATAAATAAATAAAAAAAATTAAATAGATAAAATAAATAAATAAATAAATTTAAATAAAAAAAAAAAAAAATAAACAAATAAATAAATTAAAATTAAAATAAACAAATAAATAAATAAAAATAAAATAAATAAAAAACGAAATAAATAAATAATTAAAAAATGGATAAGTTATTTAAAGATATTTTATTAATATAATTATATATATATAAAAATTAAATATAATTATAATTATTTATTATTAATAAAATTATTATAATATTATTATATTAAAATATTTATATATATATATATATATATATATATATATATATATATTATATATATATATATACAATATTATATATATTTATAGTATTGACCTTTTCTGTTTACGACACGGTAAAAATTAATTCAATAATTATTATATTTGTTTTAAATGCATTTAAACTTAATCAATGGCAAAAAAAAATATATAACAATAAATAAAATAAAAAATTAAATAAATAAATAAATAAATAAATAAATAAATAAAATTAAATAATAAAATCTTAAACTTAATAAAAAGTAAATAAATAAATAAAATTAAATAAATAAAAAAATTAAATAAATAAATAAATGAATAAAAAATTAAATAAATAAATAAATAATAAGTAAATAAATAAATAAATAAATAAAAATCTTAAATAATAAAATAAAATTAAATCTAAATAAAAATTCAAATAAAGTTACAAATTAAATAACTACATAACAGAATAAATAAATTAAATCACTAAATAATATATAAATTTTAAATCAATAAAAAAAAAAAATAATAAAAATTAAAAATAAAAAATAAATAAATATAAATAAATAAATAAATAAATAAATAAATAAATAAACAAGTAATAAATAAATAAATGAACGAATAAATTTAGAAATTAAATAAATGATTAAACAAAACACAAATAAATAATAATAAACAAACAAATAAATGAAATAAATAAATTTAAAAAGAAACAAATAAATAAAATGCCATGTTATTAATATATCAATTATAACTGATAAGGATTTTTTATTCATGGCTCTTTTCGAAAAATCAACGTACATATGAATCTAACAGTTAGTAATATTTCCACACACTCGATAATTTTTTTCGAGTTCTGCAACTTCAAGTATTTTCGTACCAAAAAAAAAATCTACTGCTGCCAATACTCCAAAATTTAAGACCTGACAGACTTCATGCAAACGGCATTTTATAACTTAATTATGAAAGGATTTCAACAACCATAACAGTATTTCCACACACCTCGAAATTTTCGAGTTCTGCACTTCTAAGTTTTTTCGTACCAAAAAAAAAATCTACTGCCTGCCACAATTACTCCAAAATATTAAGGACCTGACCAAGACTTCATGCTAAACGGCATTATAAGCTTAATTGATGAAGAGATATCAACAACCAATAACAGTATTTCACCACAAACCTCGAAATTTTCGAGGTTCTGCACTTCTAAGTATTTTCGTACAAAAAAAAAAATCTACTGCTGCCTGCCAATTACTCCAAAAATTTAAGACCTGACAGACTTCATGCTAACGGCAGTTTTTAACCTTAATTATGAAGGATTCAACAACCATAACAGTATTTCCACACCCCTCGAAATTTTCGAGTTCTGCATCTTACTAAGTATTTTCGTACCAAAAAAGAAAATTCTACTTGCTGCCAATTACTCCAAAAATTTAAGACCTGACAGACTTCATGCTAAACGGCATTTTATAACCTAATTATGAAGGATTTCAACCAACCATACAGTATTTCCACACACCTCAAAATTTTCGAGTTCTGCACTTCTAAGTATTTTCGTACAAAAAAAAAATCTACTGCTGCCAATTACTCCAAAATTTAAGACCTGACAGACTTCATGCTAACGGCAATTTATAACTTAATTATGAAGAATTTCAACAACCATAACAGTATTTCCACACACCTCGAAATTTTTCAGTTCTTGCACTTCTAAGTATTTTTCGTACCAAAGAAAAAAAATCTACTGCTGCCAATTACTCCAAAATTAAGACCTGACAGACATTCATGCTAACGGCATTTTTAAAACTTAATATGAAGATTTTCAACAACCATAACAGTATTTACCACACACCTCGAAATTCGAGTTCTGCTTTAAGTATTATCTCGTAGTAAAAAAATCTTACTGCTTGCCAAATTACTCCAAAAACTAGAAGACCTGACAGACTTCAGCTAACGGCATTTTATAACTTAATTAATGAAGGATTTCAACAACCATAACAGTATTTCCCACACACCTCGAAATTTTCGAGTTCGTGCACTTTCATAAGTATTTTCGTACCAAAAAAAAAAATCTACTGCTGCCAATTACTCAAAAATTTAAGACCTGACAGACTTCATGCTAACGGCATTTTATAACTTATTATGAAGGATTTCAACAACCATAACAGTATTTCCACACACCTCAAAATTTTCGAGTTCTGCACTTCTAAGTATTTTCGTACCAAAAAAAAAATCTACTGCTGACAATTACTCCAAAATTTAAGACCTGACAGACTTAATGCTACGGCATATTATAACTTAATTATGAAGGATTTCAACAACCATGAACAGTACTTTCCACACACCTTTCGAAATTTGACGAGTCTGCACTTCTAAGTATTGTTTCGTACCAAAAAAAATCTACTGCTGCCAATTACTCCAAAATTTAAGACCTGACAGACTTCATGCTAACGGCATTTTATAACTTAATTATGAAGGATTTCAACAACCATAACAGTATTTCCACACACCTCGAAATTTTCGAGTTTCTGCACTTCATAAGGTATTTCGTACCAAGAAAAAAAAAAATCTAGTGCTGCCAATTACTCCAAAGTTTAAGACCTGACAACTCATGCTAACGGCATTTTAATTAACGTTATGAAGGGATTTCGAACGAACCATAACGAATATTCCACACACCCGGAAATTTCGGTGAGTTCTGCACTTTGAAGTAATTTTCGTACCGAAAAAAATCTACTGCTGCAATTACTCAAAATATTAAGACCTTGACAGACTTCATGCGTAACGGCATTATAAACTAATTATGAAGGATATTCAACAACCATAACAGTATTCCACACAGCTCAAAATTTTCGATGTTTCTGCACTTCTAAGTATTTTCATACCAAAAAAAAATCTACTGCTGCCAATTTACATCCAAAATTTTGGGACCTGACAGACTTCATGCTAAACGGCATTTTTATAACTTAATTATTGAAGGAATTTCAACAACCAGTAACGAGTATTTCACACACCTCAAATTTTTCAGTCTGCGACTTTCTTAATATTTTATCGTACCAAAAAAAAATCTACTGCTGCCAATTACTCCAAAATTTAAGACCTGACAGACTTCATGCTAACGGCATTTTAAAACTTAATTATGAAGGATTTCAACAACCATAACCGTATTTCCACACACCTCGAAATTTTCGAGTTCTGCACTTTAGTATTTTCGTTATAAAAAAAAATCCTATGCTGCCAAATACTCCAAAATTTAAAGACCTGGACACGACTTCATGCTAACGGCAATTTATAACTTAATTATGAAGGATTCAACAACCAGAACAGTATTTCCACCACACTCGAAATTTTCGAGTGCATCACTTTCTAAAGTCATTTTCGTACCAAAAAAAAAATCTACTGCTGCAAATTACTCCAAAATTTAAGACACTGACCAGACGCATGCTAACGGCAGTTTATAGACTTAATTATGAAGATTGGTTCAACAACCCATAACAGATATTTTCCACCACTCGAAATTTTCGAGTATCTGCATTCTAAGTATTTTCGTGCGTACCAAAAAAAAAAATCTACTGCTGACAATTACTCAAAATTAAAGACCTGACAGACTTCATGCTAAAGGCATTTTATAACTTAATAATGAAGGATTTCAACAACCATAAAAGTATTTCCACACACCTCGAAATTTTCAAGTTCTGCATTCTAAAGTATTTTCGTAGCCATAAAAAAAAAAATCTTACTGCGCAATTACTCCAAAATTTAGACCTGACAGACTTTCATGCTATACGGCATTATAACTTAATTATGAAGATTTCAACAAACATAAACAGTATTTCCACACAGCCTCGAAAGTTTTCGAGTTCTGGCACTTCTAATATTTTCTACCAAAAAAAAAAATCTACTGCTTGCCAATTACTCCAAATTAAACCTGACCAGACTCATGCGAAAACGGATTTTAAAACTTAATTAATGGAAGGATTTCAACAACCATAACAGTATTTCAACACACCTCGAAATTTTTGAGTTCTGCACTTCTAATTTTCGTACCAAAAAAAAATCTACTGCTGCCAATTCCCAAAATTTAAGACCTGACAGACTTCATGTAACGGCATTTTATAACTTCATTATGAAGGATTTCAAAAAACCATGAACAGTATTCCACACACCTCAAAATTTCGAGTGCGCACTTTAAGTATTTCGTACCAAAAAAAAATCTACTGCTGCCAATTACCCAAAATTTAAGACCTGACAGACTTCATCCTAACGGCATTTTATAATAATGAAGGATTTCAACAACCATAACAGAATTTCCACACACCTCGAAATTTTTGAGTTCTGCACTTCTAAGTATTTTCGTACCAAAAAAAAAAAATCTACTGCTGCCAATTACTCCAAAATTTAAGACCTGAAAAATTTCTTGCTAACGGCATTTTAAAACTTAATTATGAAATTTCAACAAACATAACAGTATTTCCACACACCTCAAAATTTTCGAGTTCTGAACTTCTAAGTATTTTCGTACCAAAAAAAAAAACTACTGGATGCCAATTACTTCCAAAATTTAAGACCACAGACTTCATCTAACGGCATTTTATAACTTAAATTATGAAGGATCTTCAACAACCAACCAGTATTCCACACACCCCGAAATTTTTCGAGTTCATGCACTTCTAAGTATTTCGTACCAAAAAAAAAATCTACTGCTGCCAATTACTCCAAAAATTTAAGACCTGACAGACTTCATGCTAACGGCATTTTATAACTTAATTATGAAGGATTTCAACAACCATAACAGTATTTCCACACACCTCAAAATTTTCGAGTTCTGCACTTCTAAGTATTTTCGTACCAAAAAAAAATCTACTGCTGCCAATTACTAAAAAATTTAAAACCTGACAGACTTCATGCTAACGGCATTTTATAACTTAATTATGAAGGATTTCAACAACCATAACAGTATTTCCACACACCTCTAAATTTTCGAGTTCTGCACTTTTAAGGGAGAGTTTTCGTACAAAAAAGAGATCTACTGCTTCCAATTACTCCAAAATTTAAGATCTGACAGACTTCATGCTAACGTCATAAAATAACTTAATATTATATATATATATTATAGTAATCACACCTCGAAATTTTCTAGTTCTGCACTTCTAAGTATTTTTATCTATTAAAAAATAAATCTACTGCTGAACTTTTTATCTTCCAAAATTTAAACCTGGACAGACTTCATGTAGACGGTATTTTTATAACTTAATTATAAAGGATTTCAACAACCATAACAGTATTTCCACACACCTCGAAATTTACGAGTTCTGCACTTCTAAGTATGTTTCGTACAAAAAAAATCTACTGTTGCCAGATTACTCCAAAATTTAAAGACCTGACAGAACTCATGCGAACGGGCATTTTATATTATTTAATTTATATATATATATCCTATTATATCTTATTTCCACACACCTCGAAATTTCGAGTTTTGCACTTCTAAGTATTTTCGTATCAAAAAAAAAATCTACTGCTCCCAATTACTCCAAAATTTAAGACCTGTCAGACTTCATGCTAACGGCATTTTTTATAACTTAATTATGAAGGATTTCAACAACCAAAACAGTATTTCCACACACCTCGAAATTTTCGAGTTCTGCACATCTAAGTATTTTCGTACCAAAAAAAAAATCTACTGCTGCCAATTACTCCAAAATTTAAGACCTGACAGACTTCATGCTAACGGCATTCTATAACTTAATTATGAAGGATTTCAACAACCATAACAGTAATTTCCACACACCTCGAAATTTTCAAGTTCTGCACTTCTAAGTATTTCGTACCAAAAAAAATCGACTGCTGCCAATTATCCAAAATTTAAGACCTGACAGACTTCATGCTAACGGCATTTTAAAACTTAATTATGAAGGATTTCAACAACCATAGCAGTATTTCCACACACACACACCTCGAAATTTTCTAGTTCTGCACTTCTAAGTATATTTTCGTACCAAAAAAAAATTTTTTTCTTAACTCTTTCCTTTCCAATTACCCCAAAATTTAAGACCTGACAGACTTGCATTGCTAACGCATTTTTATAAACTTAATTAGAAGGATTTCAACAAACCCATAACAGTATTTCCACACCCCTCGAAAATTTTCGAGTTCTGCACTTCAAAGTATTTCTCGCACCAAAAAAAAAAACTACATGCTGCCAATTACTCCAAAATTTAAGACCTGACAGACTTCATGCTAACGGCATTTTATAACTTAATTATAAAGGATTTCAACAACCATAACAGTATTTCCACACACCTCGAAATTTTCGAGTTCTGCACTTCTAAGTATTTTCGTACCAAAAAAAAAATCTACTGCTGCCAATTACTCCAAAATTTAAGACCTGACAGACTTCATGCTAACGGCATTTTATAACTTAATTTTGAAGGATTTCAACAACCATAACAGTATTTCCACACACCTCGAAATTTTCGAGTTCTGCACTTCTAAGTATTTTCGTACAAAAAAAAAATCTACTGCTGCCAATTACTCCAAAATTTAAGACCTGACAGACTTCATGCTAACGGCATTCTATAACTTAATTATGAAGGATTTCAACAACCATAACAGTAATTCCACACACCTCGAAATTTTCGAGTTCTGCACTTCTAAGTATTTTCTTACTTAAAATGAATTTATTTGAATTTTGAAATGTTGTAGTGTAGGAAAATAAGTTGCTCTCCATGTTGTGGAGTTAAACGTCATCTCTTATCCTCAAACACGTTACCCGCTTCTGAAAAAAGCTTTTTAAACTTTGAAGACCCGTAGAACTTTAAATAAGTTGCGTTTGCAGAAGCCCGACTGCAGCCCGGGCGGGCACACAGGTGCACATGCATCTTTTCCAGAGCCCGTTTGCGCACTTCTACGTCAGGTAAACGTCACAGTCAGGCGCCCGTTGTTAAATCCTCGATTTCGGGAATTAATAAACGGGCGGGCTGCGCGGAAGAATACTTTGTTTACAAACAAATCTTTTTACAAAACATGGGTCGGAAATGGCTTGCCAAATTTTAATATTTCAGTTAACTTTATATTAAGGATACTATATATATCATCAATTCATAAAATAGATACATATAAGTATAAGAGTCATGGGCATAGGCAGGATTTCAGTCTTGGGGAAAAAAGGTTGATGATATATATATAATAATATATATATTATATATATTATATATATATATATATATATATATAATTATATACGTATATATATATATATATATATATATAGATAATTATTTATAATACGTTTGTAATTAATAATTACTACTTAATTATCTATAAACCCGTAAAAACGTCGTCTGGCAAAAATATAAGTTCATTTTTTTATTTCGCCAGGATTTAGGGGGGGCAAGTGCCCCCTGCCCCCCCCTGGTATACGCCCATGATAAGAGTATTTTTAACAATTGCAGCTGATCCGACGGCTCGCTCGGCCGTTTCCAGATACTAATTCCTGTTCTCTGATTTGTTAATGTAATTTTTTTCAATTCTAAGCGTTTACGACTCAATTTGCACACGTGATTCACTCAGGCATGTTGAAACGCAGCTATAGTATATCCATTTTTACTATAAATTTATTGATCCGCTTATCAAATTTTGGCTTGCAGGAACTAAGACTCACAGTATATAAACAAGATGAACAGATACTTCTAGGAGAGACTCCAATTGGAATCAAGACAAGTTTTAAGTAGAAAATAGTGCGCTTCCAGAAGCCCGAGTACAGCCCGTGTGCAAAATCGACTCGAAACGCTTCGAATTGAAAAAATTACATTAACCAATCAGGAACAGGAAATTTTAGTACTGGAAACGGCCGAGCGCGCCCTCGGATCAACTGGCAATTGTAAGCAATACTCTTATACTTATATGTGTCTATTTTATGAAATGTTACGATATATTAGTATCCTTAAGATAAAAGTTAAACTGAAATATTTAAAAATTTGGCAACCATTTCCGACACACGGTTTGTAAAAAGATTTGTTTGTGAACAAAGTATTCTTCTGCGCAGGCCCGCCGTTATTAATTCTCGTAATGAGGATTTAACAAAGGGGGCCTGACTGTGACGTTTCACGTGACGTAGAAGTGCGCAACGGGCTTGGAAACGATGCATGGTCCCGCCCGGCTGTAGTCGGCTTCTGGAAAAAAGCAGCTTATTGTAAAGGTAGCTGAAGTCGAAAAGTTTCGGTTCCGGCCGGAACTTCCGGCCGGAACTTTTTCAAAGGTTCCGGAAAGTTCCGGTTCCGGCCGGAACCAAACATTCTTGGTATCCGTACATCCCTAATATATATATACTATATATATATATAATATATATATATATATATATATATATAATAATATATATATATATATATATTTTTATAATACTCATAAAAAAAAAAAATATATATAATAAATATATTATAATATATATATATATATAATATATATATATAGTATATATATATATATATTTATATATATATATTATAATATATATATATATATATTATTTCATGTTTCACAAAAGGTAAATAATTGATGGGGAAAGAGGAATTAAGTATTATGACATTTCTTTAAGACAAAGAGAAATCTTTTTAGCTAATAGGGGGCGCCACTTCCTTTGTGTTTTATAAAGTCATTTTGATCAGATTTAAGGAGACAGAAGAATGAAGTTTGTCAGATCTTAAATTTTGGAGTAATTGTTATCAGTAGATTTTTTTATGGTACGAAAATACTTAGAAGTGCAAAACTCAAAAATTTCAAGGTGTGTGGAAATACTGTTATGGTTGTTGAAATCCTTCATAATTAAGTTATAAAATGCCGTTAGCATGAAGTCTGTCAGGTCTTAAATTTTGGAGTAATTGGCAGCAGTAGATTTTTTTTTTGGTACGAAAATACTTAGAAGTGCAGAACTCGAAAATTTCGAGGTGTGTGGAAATACTGTTATGGTTGTTGAAATCCTTCATAATTAAGTTATAAAATGCCGTTAGCATGAAGTCTGTCAGGTCTTAAATTTTGGAGTAATTTGCAGCAGTAGATTTTTTTTTGTACGAAAATCTTAGAAGTGCAGAACTCGAAAATTTCGATTGTGGAAATACTGGTTATGTTGTTGAAATCTCTAATTAAGTTTAATATTGCGTTAGCATAAGTCTGTCAGTCTTAAATTATTGAAGTAATGCCAGCAGTAGATTTTTTTTTGTACGAAAAATACTTAGAAGTGCAGGCCAAACTCGAACAATTTCGAGGCCGTCGTAATTAGATCAAATTTTGATGCTAGGTGTGTGGAGTAATACTGTTATGGTTGTCCTTGTAGAGAATCCTTCATATATTAAGTTATAAAATGCCGTTAGCCATGAAGTCTGTCAGGCTTAAATATGAATAGTAATTAGGCGAAGCAGTAGATTTTAGGTTTTTGTACAAAATACTTAGAAGTGCAGCTAACTCGAAAATTCGAGGTGTGTGGAAATTATTCTTCTATGGTTGTTGAAAATCTTCATCAATTAAGTTATAATAAATGCCCGTTAGCTATTCATGAAGTCTGTTCAGGTTCTTAAATTTTGTAGTAATGTCAGCAGTAGATTTTTTGGTACGAAAATACTTAAAAGTGCAGAACTCGAAATTTCGAGGTGTGTGGAAATACTTTTATGGTTGTTGAAATCCTTCATAATTAAGTTATAAAATGCCGTAGCATAAGTCTGTCAGGTCTAAATTTTGGATGTAGATTGGCAGCATAGATTTTTTTTGGAACGGAACTAATACTATATAAGTGTCAGAACTTCTGAATAATTTTATGAGGGTGTGTGGAAATAACTGTTATGGTTGTTGAAATTCTTCATAATTAAGTTATAAAATGCCGTTAACTTAGCATGAAGTCTGTCAGTCTTAAATTTGAAGTAATTGGCAGCAGTAATTTTTTTTTTGGTTACAAAAATACTTAGAAGTGCAGAACTCTAAAATTTCGAGGTGTGTGATACTTTTATGGTTGTTGAAATCCTTCATAATTAGGTTATAAAATGCCGTTTACGTCATGAAGTGTCTGTCAGGTCTTAAAATTTTGAGTAATTCAGCAGATAATAGATTTTTTTTTGGTGACGACAATACTTAGAAATGCAGAACTCGAAAATCGAGGTCTGTGGAAATACTGTTATGGTTGTTAAATCCTTCATAATTAAGTTATAAAATGCCTTTAGCATGAAGTCTGTCAGGTTTAAATTTTGGAGTAATTGTCAGCAGTAGATTTTTTTTTTGGTACCGAAAATACTTAGAAGTGCAGAACTCGAAAAATTTCGAGGTGTGTGGAAATACGGTTATGGTTGTTGAAATCCTTCATAATTAAGTCTATTTAAAATGCCCGTTAGCCTATGATAGTCTGTCAGGTCTTAAATTTTGAAGTAATTCGCAGGCAGTAGTTTTTTTTTGGTAAGAAAATACTTAGAAGTGCAGAACTCGAAAAATTTCGAGGTGTGTGGAAATACTTTTATGGTTGTTGAAATCCTTCATAATTAAGTTATAAATGCCGTTAGCATGAAGTCGTCAGGTCTTAAATTTTGGAGTAATTTGCAGCAGTAGATTTTTTTTTGGAACGAAAATATTAGAAGTGCAAACTCGAATAATTTCGAGGTTGTGTGGAGAATACTGTTATGTTGCTTGAAATCCTCATAATTAAGTTATAAATGCGTGAGCATGAAGTCTGTCCAGGTCTTAAATTTTGTAGTAATTGCAGCAGGAGATTTGTTTTAAATGTACGAAAAATATCAAAAATGCAGAACTCGAAAATTTCGAGGTGTGTGGAAATACTGTTTTATGGGTTGTTGAAATCCTTCATAATTAAGTAAAAATGCCGTTAGCATGAAGTCTGTACAGTCTTAAATTTTGGATAATTGGCTAGCAGTAGATTTTTTGCGTACGAAAAACTTAGAAGGCAGAAACTCGAAAATTTCGAGGTGTGGGAAATACTGTTATCGTTGTTGAAATCCTTCGATAATTAAGTTAAAAAATGCCGTTAGCATGAAGTCTGTCAGTTCTTAAATTGGAGTAATTGGCAGCAGTATATTTTTTAATTGTACAAAATATCTAGAACGTGCAGAATCGAAAATTTCGAGTGGTGAAATATTTATGGTTTGTTGAAACCTTCAAATTAAAGTTATAAAAGCCGATTAGCATGAAGCTGTCAGTCTTAAATTTTTAAAGTTAATTGCAGCAGTAGATTTTTTTTTTTGGAACGAAAATACTTAGATTTCCAGAACCCGAAAATTTCGAGGTGTGTGGAAATTCTGTTAGGTTGTTAAAATCCTTCATAATTAAGTTATAAACAATAGCGGATATAGCCATGAAGTATGTATGATTCCAAGTTTTGGAGTAATTGGTAACAGTAGATTTTTTTTCTGGTACGAAAATACTTAGAAGTGAAGGACTTGAAAATTTCGATATGTGTCGAAATATTGGTATCCTAGTTGGAATAATTTAGTAAGAAAATGTCGTTAGCATGAAGTCTGCCAGTCTTAAATTTTGGAGTAATTGTCAGCACTAGATTTTTCTTTTTGGTACAAAATACTTTTAGAGGAAGAACTCGAAAATTCGAGGTGTGTGAAAAATGTTATGGTTGTGAAATCCTTTCATAATTAAAGTTATTAAATGCCGGTAGCATAAGTCGTCAGGTCTTAAATTTTGGAGTAATGGCAGCAGTAGATTTTTTTTTGGAACGAAAATACTTAGAAGTGCAGAACTCGAAAATTTCGAGGTGTGTGGAAATACTTTGGTTGTTGAAATCCTTCACAATTAAGTTATAAAATGCCGTTACAATGAAGTCTGTCAGGTTTTAAGTTTTGGAGTAATAGGTAGCAGTAGATTTTTTTTCTGGTACGAAAATACTTAGAAGTGCAGAACTCCAAAATTTCGAGGTGTGTTGAAATAATGTTATTCTAGTTGAAATCCTTAATAATTTAGTAATAAAATTGCCTTTGCATGAAGTCTGTATGGTTTCAAGTTTTGGAGTGATTGGCAGCAGTAGATTTTTTTTGGTACGAAAATACTTAGAAGTCAAAACTCGAAAATTTCGAGGTGTGGGAAATTACTGTTATGGTTGTTGAAATCCTTCATAATTAAGTTATATAAAATGCCGTTAGCCTGAAGTTCTGTCAGGTCTTAAATTTTTGGAGTAATTGGCGCAGTAGATTTTTTTTTTGGTACGAAAATACTTAGAAGTGCAAAAACGTCGAAAATTTCGAGGTGTGTGAAAATACTGTTATGGTTGTTGAAATCCTTCATAATTAAGTTATAAAATGCCAGTTAGCATGAGCGTCAGGCTTTAAATTTGGAGTAATTTGGCAGCAGTAGATTTTTTTTTGGTACGAAAATACTTAAAAGTGCAGAACTCGAAAATTTTGTATGGAAATACTGTTTTGAATGTTGAAATCCTTCATAATTAAGTTATAAAAATGCCGTAGCATGAAGTCTGTCAGGTCTTAAATTTTGGAGTAATTGTCAGCAGTCAGATTTTTTTTTTGGTACGAAAATACTAGAAGTGCAGAACTCTAAAATTTCGAGGTGTGAAAATACTGTTATGGTTGTTGAAATCCTTCATAATGAAGTTACTAAGAAATGCCGTAGCTGAAGTCTGTCAGTCTTAAATTTATGGAGTAATTGCCAGCAGTAGATTTTTTTTTGAACGAAGAATACTCCTAGAAGTGCAGAACTCGAAATTTAGAGGTGTGATGGAAATACTTTATGGATTGTTGAAATCCTTCATAATTATGTTATAAAATGCCGTTAGCATTGTCTGTCATGGTCTTAAATTTTGGAGTAATTGGCAGCAGTAGATTTTTTTTTGTACGAAAATACTTAGAAGTGCAGAAACTCGAAAATTTCGAGGGGTGTGGAAATACTGTTATGGTTGTTGAAATCCTTCATAATTAAGTTATAAAATGCCGTTAGCATGAAGTCTTTCAGGTCTTAAATTTTGGAGTAATTGGCAGCAGTAGATTTTTTTTTTGTACGAAATAATTAGAAGTGCAGAACTCGAAAATTTCGAGGTCTGTGTTGAAATACTGTTATGGTTGTTGAAAATCCTTCATAAATTAAGTT
>JABUQX010042558.1:0-7500 GCA_015478945.1 Trachelipus rathkii | reverse complement strand
TTATAATATCTAATTATTAATATCTATTGGTATTATTACCGTAAATAAAATATCTTTAAAAACTTGTCCTTTTTTATTTTTTAAATATTGTCCATAAAAATTTTAGTGTAAGGCCATTTGGCCTTTAATTTACAGGTTTGCCAATTTTGTGGCTTAAAAAAAAAAAATCTACTGCTAAAATAACTGCTAACTGCACGCGTTATGAAGTATTGAGTGATTGTTTACATTGTTCTATTTGTTTTATTTGGGATAAAAGTTTTATCTTATTAAGATGTCTGAATGTGTAATAATGATTTTTACAAGATTCCTCTTCCCCCTGAAACCGGACGATAATTTGCGATGTTCAAAACACACTAGAAACTGATTATAGTTTTAACTTACGCCCAGATTCTCTCTTTATTTGAAATTGAGAAAGACTGTGTATTACCTTAAATTCATGTAGGAAAGGGCTATAGTGCAGGACAAGTCTTAATGGCCCATGTTCTCGTTTTTTATAATTTTATACACATGACGTGAGACATTTTTAAGCAGTTGACTCCGTTAATATTAGCTTAGGTTAAGTTTGGTTAGGTTACCCAAAAATTTAATGTATTTACCCTAAAATTATTAAAATAACGATACATTAATTATTATTGATTTTCGCTCCCTGGAGTCAAACTGCTATAAGATAGCAATGATGTGATACAAGTAGGCCTATGCTAAATATTACATCTGTTGATATCAAATCAAATCAAAATTTTTTTAATCAGGATAACTAAAATTTCTGGAATAGTAGTGCAGAGGGTGTCACACACCCCTGATTTTTATAAAAATCACAGGATATACTCAAAAGGCTTTATTTTACTTTTCAGTAGCGGAAAAATTAAAACTTAAGTCCACTCGATATTGTATGGGAATTAACAATACATTGATATTGTAATATTAAATCGATTAGTTGTAAACGATTATTTGTAAGTAGATTGATAAATACAAAAAATCGGATCAGTCTTGGTTCAAAGTTTATATTCATTGGATGTGTTAAGTGGAGTTGCTCGCGTACAAGATTAGAAGATGAATGTAAGTGATGTCTGATATATGCCAAAACATTGGAGGTTTGCTAGTTTTATTAGAACATTCAACCAAATTTGCCAAAAAAAAGAGATGTGAGAAATGTTAAAAAGAATGTTCAAATAGTAAGAGTTGGAGAAAAATTTAAATTTTACTGCAATGGCCATAGTGTAGTAAAAGGTATACAGTTTCACCTAAAAACTATTGGTTTGCCAATAGTAGGTTATCATACAAGGATGCACTTTGCATTATTTACTATTTTGTATAAGATGCAACAGTAGCAAAGGTTTCAATGTACATTGATTTTAGTTCAAAAACAGTTGTATGGGACTGGTTTAACTTTTTCTGTGAGGAATATTATATATAATATATATATTAATATATATATATATAATATATATATATAATATAAATATAATATATATATATATAAACTATATACTATATATATATTAAGGGATGGCCGATAGTGAATTAGCCGATAGGCGGGATACCGATATCCGGCTGGAAGTTAACGCGATATCTGCCGGATATCGGATAGTGAAATAGCCGAACCGGAATCCGGCAGTCTTTACATAGCGTCTGGCGGTGGTGACTAAATAATAAAAAAAATTTTCTCATCGTGGTAGTACTACAAGTTTTATTTAGATATGCATTTATTGTTTAAAGTTTTCTATATTTTAAAAATAATAGTAAATTTAGTGTATATGAAATGTCCTTAAATAGAATTCAGCATTTGAAAATGGCGATGTTTTTTAAACTTTGTTTTTAAATGAAAAGTATGGACAGATTTTTAATTATATATTTTTTCAAGGTATACAGTTGAGTATGTAGCTTTAAACTTGGCAACTAAATTTTTGCTCCAACAGTGCATAGTGGTTAAAATCGCTGGCCTAATTGGCCCGATTGATCCCCCCCCCATAAAAAATGATGATGGGTGAATTGGGCCACCATTGTTATTCTAATTTTATGTATATTATTATTATTACATTTTTATCACTGGAAGCAACATTACATATAAAAGAACAGTTACTTCTATAAGGAAAAAATACAAAAAAAAATGAAATTGATATTTTGAAATATAAATTCAAATAAAGTGTCAAAATTTGTCCCACGAATGGGGTGAATTGGGCCCACCACATTTTTATCCTTATTTTATTTATCATTATCGAAATTTTAATTACTTATTACTAATTTTAATTTAATAAACAATTTCTATATTAAGTAAAAAATTAAAATATAAAATGAATTTATACATAAAAGAGAATTTAAAAGATGCCCAACTTCACCCCCACAATGAATTATTCACCCTATCAAGGAAAGTTCGAATGAGCTTAATTTAAACTTTAATAAAACTATATTATTAGAATTACATTATTATTTTTTGTGTGCTCTTGACCTATTATGGGCTTTGATTTTGAGAAAAAAAAAAAATCCAAAAAAGCTATTAGGGGAAAGTGGGGAGTGAAATTATACCTAAAGGCCAATCACCCCGCCCGACGCTTTTTTTAACCGGTATATATATATATATATATATATATATATATATATATAAAATATTTAGATATATATTTATACTATTATATATATATATATTGATATAGTGTATATACCGAGTCCCATATATATATGGCCAGTCTCCAGATAAGGTGCCCCCTGTATCTAAAAAAAAAAAACAAACACTATATTTACATAAAAACTTAATATATTTTTGAATTTAGTACCATTGTAATGCAAGAAGCTAAAAAAAAAAAAAAAAATTTTAAATAATCACTAATTTTAACTTACACCTCAAAAAATATCAAAATCGTACGTTTCCAAAACTTAATTAAACATGATAGCCCATAAAAATAAAAACGTTTTCTCTATGATCTTTGCAATACTTTAGGGGGAAAACTAAAAATTAATGGCAAAAAAGTAAAAATTAAAAATAAAGAAACTTTAAAGTTAAATTAAAATTGAAATAAAATTAATTGCCCATATAGTTTAGGTTATAGCGTCAGGTCAGGTCAGACAAAAAAAAAAATAAGTTTCGCTAGAACATGCTATCTATCATGAGTGTGTGTGCGTTGCTGTGCGCGTTGTATGTTCGCCTTAACATTGAAATGAAAATATTGGGGGACACATGACTTTGGAACGCGAAAGTTGGAGAACGAGAAATTATCACATGAAAACCATTATTATTATTATACAATTTTTTATCTCACTGTGTAGTTGATGTGTGTGCGTGATGTTTCCTCCATTACAGATATGTGCTTATTTCAAAAATATATTCAGTTTTTTACGTAGCTATCATAGTTTTTTTACATACAGGGACATCTAATCTGGAGGCTGACCTATATATATAATATATATTATATAAGTATATATATTATATTATATATATATATATATTATATTATATATATAAATATATTATATAATATATATATATATTATATATATTTATATATATATATATATTTATATATATTATATATATATATATATATAATATATATACTATTATATATTATTATAATATATATATATATAATATATATATATAATATATATCAGAGGTGGAACATTCCGCAATTTAAGTCCGCACAAGCGAATACCAAAATAAATTGAGGAATTGCAATTGCAATAATTTGAAAAATGTTGTGAAATTGCAGTTAGAGCGGAATGCCTTTATCATTCCGCAGTTAGAGGCTACCAAAAAAATATGTGCAAAGTTTCAGTGGAATGGCCAAAATTTATATCCCACAAATTTTGCACTTCGTTGGCCATCTTGTACGTTGATAGCAACACCGAAAAAATCGTTTTTTTTTTTTTTTGTTTTTTTTTCCTTCTTCTTCATGTTTAAAACAGGTTTCTTTTATTTCTGATGTAAAATTTATTCAATATTATAAATGGATAGAGTGTTACTATAATCGACCGATTCTCAATATCGATAATATTTAGTTCTCGTTTGTCCTATAAAGTTATAATCGATATTTACCATTTATTCGTAGCACCACTTTTCTTTTCTTAATAGCAGAACGTATATTTATTTCCACATTGCATTTTATCAAGTTTGTGCCCTGACATTTGCTCTGATTTTTTTATCACTGAAGCGGTAACATTGATGAATAAATTTCATGTTTTTTTTTTATAAATTTTGAGAATGTGCGATTATATATACGGTAAAATAAATACAAATGCCATGTTAAAACACGTTAAAAAAGCCAGTGCGTAATTACTATTTAGTAATTACAATGCTTAAACGTGAGAATAAAATTGTGGTGGTAAAAATTGCATTGACATGTGTCTTGGTAGCTTAATTCCATTATAAATATCATATTTTTTACTATATTTAATATTTTTATAATATATTATTATAATATTTTAATATTACCATATTTTTACCATAATTTATTAAACGTGTCACCACCAAATTTCAGATAAATTGTATTGTACAGTCAACATAAATGATGAATAAATAATTAACATGGTAATCCCAACATCGAATTCTAAACCAAGTAAATATATATTATATAATATATATAATAATTATCATATAATATAATATAATATATATAATATCTATATTATTATATATATATATAATATATATATATATAATATATATATATATATTTATAATTTTTCAAATTTATTGGAAATATTCCCCAAATGAGGATGAAACCTACTAGGAAGTAATTAACCGGCCGGATACGGATAGCAAAAAGCCGATACCGGATAGTGGCCAGATATCCGGCCCATCGCCTAATATATATAATATATATATATTACTCGGTATATTATATATATATATATATATATATATATATATACTATATATATATATTTATATACTATATATAATATATATAAATTATATATATATTATATATATATATATATATATATATTATATATTATATTATATTAGTATGGGACCGAATTAACGTCATCGTCATCGGCAAAAATCAGCATATTTTTTTTAAGGCATCGTCATCGGCAAATTTCGACGATTATTTTGCCGATTAATTGAACAATATAAGAATTTTGAAGAATATTAAACTACAAAAATAAATATAATAATAATAATAATAATAATAATAATAATAAAATAATAATAATAATCAATATAAATAATAAAATTATATATATATATAATTAGATATATATATATATATATATATCATATATAATATTATATATATATATATATATATATATATATATATATATATATAGTAATATATATATATATATACCGCCAACCGGGGTATAATTCAGAATTCTTTGGCGTGCAAGTTGCAGAATTTAGTTTTTAGTGTTTTTACGAAAAAACTAAAAAGTTTTACAAAAAAAAAATTTTTAATAAAAGTTGTAGCAGTACTATACAGGTGCAGTTGAACTGCCAAAAAGTTTTTTTTAAATAAATATATAAATAAACCTAGATTTTTTGATTTTTCTTAAAAAAAAATTTTTTTAAAAAATTTTGTAATTTTGATTTATAAGTCTGTGACGAAAATAAAGCAAAACTTATAAAATTTGATCACCTACTATTTGATAGTACAGGTTTTAAGCTATGTATACATATAAAATACATAGTGATAGCACTTTTCATTAAAAAGTTATTAACATTTAAAACCCGGGGCAATTTCAGATTTCCATTCTATTTCCCCCCCCACCCCCCTCACCCTTGACTGGGGTGGCCAATTGACTCAGTAACCACAGGAATCAACTCGGAGGCATCGGAAACCCATATAAACATACCCGAAAACAACAAAATAAAAAGTAGGCTAAAAATTGCTAAGGGTGTCAGATTTAACAAAAAATCAGCTAAATTGGCAATGCACTAATTTATCTAACTCATTTCTACTTACTACTAACACGTTTAGGAAGCATTCATTCAGCTAGTGTCAACCAAAAATGTGTTTAAAATTATATTTTTTTTAGGTTTTCTGAAAATTGCCCCCCAAAAAAAAAAATTCCTTCTTTTTTTAGATATTTTTTATAAAATAAGTTTTATATTTTTATTTTTTAATTTCTTTTACATTAAATGATTGCAAAATGCCTATATTTTATTATTGGAAATAGAACTAATTTCTTTAAGTGCTATAGTTTTAAGTTACAGTTTACTTAATAAACCCAAAAAAGCGGAAAAAATTCTGGAAATTAACCCCCGGTTGACGGGTTATATATATATAGTAATATATATATATATATATATATATTATATATATATATATAATATATATATATATCTATTATATTATATATATATAATAATATATATAATATATTTCTATTATAATATTATAATATAATGATATTTATTAATATATAATATACACCCATTTTGCTTATGGTATGTATGACATTCCAGTTGCCTAATGGTTCGCCTTTCTGTTATGCGTTCATATCCACACTCATCCTCCAGACAAACATTATCATATACACACATTACTTATATTCCCACCCCTTCTATCTAGACAACACTTACAGACATCCCTTAGTCCCTATTGCATCCATACGTGTAGGGAGAAAAAAATTGCCCAAGCATCGTATGTCCTATGTGTCGTAGTTTCCACTAAGGTCACAACGTATGAGTATTAAGATTCTAGCTTTTCCTTGACTGCCACTTATCTTTTCCCAGGAATGCTTCTAATGCATGCCTCGGAGAAGGTCCTGTATCGCAGTAATGCGCCCTTTTATCCTCGAGGGAAAATATATGAAATCGTAATCTGTATATGAAGTCAGTAGAATAAATGTGAGAGATGAGGAGAGAGTGAGATGATGATATTTAGAAGGCAAATTTATTGCTCGCGGTGACTAAACAAAATGAAAGAAACTGGTAAAAATGATGAGTGTGCGTGTGAAATGTGTTTGTGCTGCTGTGGAAGAATGAGAGGGGATAGAAGGATTTGCAATTCTGATAATGAGTTGTGGTAGAGAGCATATGGCTAATTTGTTGGTCTGTGATTACTAGAAGTCTAAAGGTTAAGTTAAGTTTGAAAAGATCAAAATTTGTCGTGGTTGCGACATATGATCCATCTGCGGGTAATGTTGAAAAAGAGTACGATTTTCTGGGATAATCTAATGATGTTTTGATGGATAGGACTATTTCAGTTCATTTGCCACATTATCTGCCCATTCAAGATTTTTTTTACAGTGTCACCACCACTCACCGAGCAGCAGCCCTATTCAAGAGAGGAGGTGTATCTACCCCTCAAAAGTCACCCTCTAGCGCAAATTACGCATAATGAGCACAGACGGCAGCTTTAAAATGAGGGGAACAATTCAAGTAGAAAATACAGAAGAGTGAAGATGAATTCACAAAACAGAGTGGTTGGGACAAAAATTAAGCACCACAGCAAACTAGCCTGGAGTTACCAATGTCAACACAATACTCGTGCGAAGATACAGCACCTTTTGTGCTACAAAAGCATCGTAAAGGTGGTGGTACGCGAGTGATAA
>JABUQX010042557.1:15000-19604 GCA_015478945.1 Trachelipus rathkii | reverse complement strand
CGGTAGCTACTACTTTGAATTTGCTAAAGGTTGCCTTGTCACCGGACTGAAATGATCCTTCCAAGCGTCTCGTCATCTCTTTCACCACAATATTGTCTAATATATCCCTGTAACTGATGTTTACATAGTATTTCCGGTCAGGTGACTCGATCATCGCCAAAAAGTGAATTTGATTCCAAACTCATACCAATAATTTCTATTAGTCTTAAATCTATGTAATAATAGCATCAATGAACTTTCATTAAACAACAAAATGTATTTTCCATTAATAAAAGCTAACATAGCACTCATATGGACTACTAAGAAAATAATGTACAAGACAAACCTAACAACAACTTACGCCCTAATAAACGGTTAACATTAACAAAAGTCCCACACTTTAACACCAGTAGAGTAACTAACTTTACATACAAAACGTAACCTATTTATCTTTCCAAGCATATCTCTAACATTATTAACGTTAATCTTACATCTGAACACAGTAACATTATTATCAAAAAATGTGTCATAAACCATACCTAACCATCATAATACCTAATGAGTAAAGATGAATAAAGTAAAAGTTTTTAGACATCTCTTTTTAGACTCCGCCTCCTTTCAGAAAATACCAACTCTAAACATGAAAAATGATTTTAGGCTTTAACCGTTTGCATAAAGTGATGCAATACTTATTATATTTGACCCTCTGGCAGGAATACAAGCAATGTAGCAGTCGCCATTCAGTTTACGATTAAATATAAATGACACATCGTGGGGAATAACGAAACTCCGCGTGAAGATATCAAACACATGCTTAGAGATGCTGGGAGATGTCATCGTATCAACACTGCGAAAAACTATCATGCTGAAGAAAATAGTGTATAAACATCCCTTAAATTGTAAATGAGATTCGTTTTCTTTCACCAATCAGGAAGAAAGTAAACAAGAATACGACGTACGAAATGAACCATATCAGTTCAAAGGGTATATATTCTCAGTTCGCAACAACAACAACAACAATTAACATTAGTACATAAGATAAGTGTCTAATTATCATACAAGCCAACGAATATATGCTAACCCGTAACATTGATTTTCACATTAAATAAAGCAACATAAACATAACCTAGAACTAAGAATATGATGTACAACGGACAACCTAACACACCTTACGTACGAATAACACTAACATTTAACCAAAATTCCACACTTAACAACAGGAAAGTACCTAACACATCGTACAAACGTAATCTATTCACACTTTTGCAAGCATATCTCTAACATATCATTGTTATTTTACATTAACATACTAATATTTAACAAAAAGTTTTAAGCATAAACCGTCTAATCATCATACTGAAAAGAATATAATGCTAACGTAATCAAATGTTTATGACATCAACTTTCGTATATTATTTTAACAAGAAAATTCATCATACCTCGTCTAAATATCAAAATCCCCAGCGAATAATTGCAAACATAACAAAGTTTTAACCAAACATAACAAAAAATAACAAATTTTTATCCTGACATAACATTATAAATAGTTCTTTTGAATAAAAATATCACAGTAAAGCGTAATAGTTTACTGATTTTTAAAGCAGTAAATTCAGTAATCAGTAAATCAAACCACCCATCCTTGCAGTCCCTACCCAACCCACCTGCCTGTGATCTATTGAGCCTATTGATTCAAGTCATATTTCGGATATAAGTTTTTTGAATAAAATATAACATAAAAATAAGTTCTTTATATACTGACCTACGACATAATGCGCTTACCAACAAAGTCGTTATAGCATCATAAAGCTAACAATTATTCTAACCGCAACTAAGAATATAATGTACAAATGCAAACCTAACATACAATCGGTTATGAAATTAATAGCTAACATCGTCTGAAATTTCCCTCATTACGCAAAGGCTAAAGTAGCTAACCGATCATACAGATAATCGATATGTTTCCCCTTTTCACGCCCCACATTTCAGCAACAGGTAAAGGCGTATTATCTAACAACATCCCTATAACAAAGTGACCAATTTATCAAAGACACCAATCATCATGAACATGAATGGACACTATACTTCATCAAAGTGTTCACTCGGTTTTTCGAGTTATAACATCATTGACCTATGAATAATCGTAGACATTTAGCAAAATTCTAGGGCAAAACTAAAAATTACCCAACAAAAACTTAACCTAGGCTCACGTTTCTAACAATCATCTCAGTTATAACACAGTACATATCTTACAAAACACTCTATCATTTCTTCTAACAATCAGTGGTTATTTTCAGATGTCTAGTAATATTTAACATAACGTACCTTACTTACGATTAAACAGTTTTCATTAACCAAGAGGATCTAAAGCAACACATTACCTTCCAAGAGAAAACCAGGGGATGCGCCCCTTGAGAGGGTGTGAATCCTGCGAGAGGGGATCACCCCGAAGGGTGTAAGCGGGCTTAGCCTCAGCCATGAGGCCTATTGCCCGCTTACACCCCTCGGAGGTGATCCCCCTCGAAGGATGAACCCTTGCAAGGGGCGCATCCCCCTGGGTTTTCTCTTTGGAAGGTAATGTGTTTGCTTTAGATACTCTTGGTAATGAAAACTGTTTATTCGTAGTTAGGTACGTTATGTTTAAATATTACTATGACAATCTGAAAATAACCACTGATTTGTTAGAGAAAAAGATGAGTTTTGCTAAGATCATTTACTGTCGTAACTGATGATGATGCTGTTAGAAACGTGAGCCTACGGTTAGTTTTTGTTGCCGGTTAATGTTTTTAGGTTTTTTGGCCCAGCAATTTTGCTAATGTCTTTACGATTATTCATTAGGTCAAATGAGTTATACTCGAAACGCAGTGAGACACTTTGATAAGATTAGTGTCCATTCATTAGTTCGCTATGTGTTGGTTGTCTATTGATAGATTGGTCACTTTGTTTAAGGTTTTGTTAGATTAATTACGCCTTACCTGGTTGCTGGATGTGCGTGAAAAGTGGGGAAATATCGATTATTGTTATGATCTGTTAGCTACTTCTAACCTTTGCTAAAGTACGGGAATTGTCAGAATGTTAGCTGATTAATTTCATACGCGTGGTGTATGTTAGGTTTGCATTTTGTACATATATATTCTTAGTGCGGGGTAGTATTGTTAGCTTTATTGATCCTAAAACTTTGTTGGTTAAGCATATATTCCTAGGTCAGTATATAAAGAACTCATTATTGTGTTATATTTATTCAAAAATGATACTTGTTCGAAATATGACTTGAATCAAAGCTTCAAATAGAATCGCAGGCAGGTGGGTATGGGGATAGAGGTGATGGGATGGGTAGGAGACTTGCAAGGGATGGGTGGTTGATTTACTGATTTACATGATTTAACGCTTTTAAATCAGTAAACTATTACGCTTTACTGTGATATTTATTCAAAGAACTTATTTTTATTTTTATGTCAGGATAAAATTTTGTTATTTTGTTTTTTTTGGATAAAACTTTGTTATTTTGCAATTATTCGTTGGGGATTATTATATTTAGACGAGGTTATGATGATATTTTTTTGTTAAATATACGAAGTTGATGTCAAAACATTTGATAGCGTTAGAATTTATTTATCTTGTCAGTAGTGATGATTAGACTATGGGTTTATGCCTAAACTTTTGTTAAGTATTACGATGTTAATGTAAAATCACATTGAGTATGTTTTAGAGGATATGCTTGGCAAAGTGGGTGGGAATAGATTACGTTGTACAGATGTTTAGGTACAATTTACTGCTGTTAAGTGCAGGAAGTTTGTTTTAAATGTTAGTGTTTATTCGGTACGTTAAGGTGTAGTTGGTTTGTCGTTGTACATCATATTCTTAGTTAGGTTATGTTATGTTAGCTTTAATTATGTGAAAACTTTGTTACGTTAAGCATGATATTCGTTGGTTAGTATGGTAATTAGGTTATTTTGTTATATGTTATGTTGTTGCTTGTTGTTGCAACGAGAAATATATACCCTTTTGAACTAATATGGTTCATTCTTACGTCGTATTCTTGTTTACTTTCTTCTGATTGGGTGAAGAAAGAATCTCATTACATTTAAGGGATGTTTATACACTATTTTCTGCAGTAGGATAGTTTTTCACAGTGTTAATACGTTGACATTCTCCCCGCATCTCTACGCTTGTTGTTGATATCTTCACGCGGAGTTTCGTTATTCCCCACGATGTGTCATTTATATTTAATCGTAAACCTAATGGCGACTGCTACATTGCTTGTATTCCTGCCAGAGTGTCAAATATAATAAGTATTGCATCATTAGCAAATGGTTAAAGCCATAAATCCTTTTTCATGTTAGAGGTTGTGTATTTTTCTGAAAGGGAGGGGAGGTCTTAAAAAAAAAAGGGAAGATTTTTTAAAAGCTTAAAAAAAACTTTACTTATATATTCGTTTTTACTCATTAGGTATTATGCAGGTTAGGTAAGGGTTATTGATACTTTTTTTTTTGATAAATGTTACTGTGTCAAGGTAAGATTAACGTTAATTATGTTATGAGATATGGCTTGGAAAAGTATAAATAGGGGATTACGTTTTGTACTGTTAAAGTAGTTACTTTACTGAGTGTTAAGTGGTGGGAACTTTT
>JABUQX010042557.1:7500-10000 GCA_015478945.1 Trachelipus rathkii | reverse complement strand
GACGTGGAAGAAAAAGACGAAAGGGATTGAAGGAAGAGGATGGAGTGAGAAAATTACGAAAAGGGGGAAAGAAAGGAATGTACAAAGGGATAAAGAAAAGAGGTGAAGAAAGCGAGTTGAAAAAAGAGCAAGAAAGAGACGAAGAAGTGAAGAAAGAGGAAATGGAAGGCAAAGAAAATAGGAAATAATTGTGTTAAAGGGTGACTAAAGGGTGACGAAAGGAGTGAAGAAAGAGACGAAGAAAATAGTGAAGAATGGAATAAATAATAAAAAGTAGAAAGGTTAAAAGGAGAAAGAAGCAAGAAAGAGGCAAAAAAAATTTTGAAGAAAAGGCCGAGAAAAAGCGTAGTTAATAAATGAAAATTAAATGTCGAGGTTTAACAACCTATAGACATTAATTTGAGGCATTATTAGAACACCGCTCAATATTTTTTTCATGGATATGTTCAAGATCCCTTTTTCCGCCGATACAAATTCATAGAAAAAAGAAATTCAAATATAATTTTGCTAGACCAATTGCGTTAGCTTAAGATAACCTTGCATTCAAACATACATCTAAATTAACATTTTTTCCTTTGCTTTCAAACATTTGTCTGAATTAACAGGTTGGGCTTGCATTGATGTTTTTCGTCAGAATTAATAGCTTATACTTGCAATGAGGTATAGGTTTGATTTTAAGCACATTAGGCCTTTACTTCAAATAATTTGGTCGAACTTGTACCATTTTTATAGAGCATCGCTTGTGTATTCAAACAATAACTATGAATTAAACAGCTAAAAACAGGTAAATGATTGAACACAGTCTGTAATTGGGGTGTCAGAGAGCTGAAAAGAGGTTTTGCAAGTGCTTTAATTAAAGATGTTGGCATTTGTGTCTTGAGAGTATTGAACAAAAAATTTTAAATTCGAAAATTATGAATACTCTTTAAATTTCGAAAAAAAAAATCATATAATTTGAATCTATGAATGAGCTAGATTAGGTCAGTCATAACGGCAAAGGTTATCACAAATTTTAATCAGATTATTTTTCGAAATGAATTGATTTTGGGAAGTGAGAGGACATTTATAATTATTTCAAAATCATTAAAAACTTATCATTTATCTAAGCAAATTTATCGAATGTTAAAATCGGAATTGTTAAGATTTTTTAATGAAAGCCGAGTCAGCACAATTTTTTTTGGTAATTGTTGAGATTAACGAATTCTGACGAAATATCGTTGTTTTTTTTATATATCTTTCGTCCCCATGTAAGAGGACTAAAAATGCGCTGTAAAAATCTCTCATATATAAATATATTGGCTCTACCGAATTTGTTTCTTTATGTTTAAATTCGGTTTAAGAGTCATTAAGTTTAGGTCTATGATAAGTTTTGTTAAGTATACACAGAAAATCTGTCTACTTAACAAAACTTATCATAACCTTACTGATTTTTCGAGTTTAAAGAGAAATAATATATGAAAAAACCAAAAAACGTTGCTTAAAAATATTTTGTAATTGTGGCAATTTTTTACTAACAATATGTGGCAACGTTGCTTCATAACCAAATCAAAAAATTAACTTCTTTAAAAAAATATCGATTATTTTTGGGGTGAATCTGTTAATCTCAACTATATTTAGGCAAAGTTGGGGCAATATAATTTTAAAATGGAGCCGAAGCAGTGCAAGTTTAAAATGGTGGACCCTGGGTCAAAGCCAGAGCAGTGCAAGTTTAAAATGGTGGACCCTGGGTCGAAGCCAGAGCAGTGCAAGTTTAAAATGGTGGACAATGAGTCGAAGCCAGAGCATTGCAAGTTTAAAATGGTGGACCCTTGGTCAAAGCCAGAGCATTGCAAGTTTAAAATGGTGGACAATGAGTCGAAACCAGAGCAGTGCAAGTTTAAAATGGTGGACCCTAGGTCGAAGCCAGAGCAGTGCAAGTTTAAAATGGTGGACAATGAGTCTAAGCCAGAGCAGTGCAAGTTTAAAATGGTGGACAATGAGTCGGAACCTCGCATATTTAAATGATTTAGCAGGTGATGGAGCCGGCAAAAAAATTTACCGACTCTTGAAACATTTCCTAAAATTACTTCTGTAGTTATGTTTTAACAAAGCTTAGCAAAAATTATAGATACAAATTTGCTATTCAAAATACGACATTTTAACTTCAAAAATCAAATTTTTATTTTTAAATTAACATTCTAAATAACACACTCAAACAAACACAAATTTTAATTTAAATCTTCACGACGAAGTAAACCATTAAACATATAAACTGTGTATTTCACTTACAACTAAGAAACCTCACAACACACCTCAAAGGAACGACAATGTTTAATAATTCAAATTCGGGTGACTAGCCATTGGAGGGAAGGGGTGAGAAAGCGGGGGTAAGAAATGGAGGAGAATGGGGGATACTTGTAAGTTGTAATATCTGAATAATAATACGTTTTGGTTTGGAAAGCGGACCTTACCCATAAAGGGCATATGACGTTCCTCCAATCAGAAATTATACTGCATATTA
>JABUQX010042556.1:5000-10000 GCA_015478945.1 Trachelipus rathkii | reverse complement strand
TAATATATTATATTATATAATATATATATAATATATATATTATAATATATATATCATGTAATATGCAAATGTGTATATTAACTTTTCTGTTCAAAAATCCATGTGCGATACTTTAAGCGCACAAATTTAAAGTATTTTGAATAATAGAAAACGGGGGCGAGAGAGGAGAGAGTGAAAATAAACAGACGGAACGAGGAATGGGAGTTCAAATTTTTAAAACGCACATGAAAAGCTTCCTTTTTGATACGGTAACTACTGGTATAAAATAAGCTATTTGGAAGTTTAAGAGCATTTAATTTTTAATATTTTATTGAATAAATTGTGTACAAAACCATCTTCATTTGAACAGATATTTCCTTATATCTAAAGTGTAATTAAAAAAAACTAATTAGCTTTAATAGGGTGTGCGGCGCACACCTAGCACCTGATGAGGAAACGCCCTGATCATATAATATATATTATATATTATATATATATAATATATTATATATATATTATAATATATATATAATATATATATATATATATATAATATATTATATTAATATAATATATAAATATAATATACTATATATATATAATATAGTATATATATATATTTATATATATATATTATATATATATATAATAAATATAATATATATATATTATATATAATATATATATATATATTATATATATATATATATAATATATAATATATAAATTTAATATTATATTTATAAATAATATATATATATATTTATAATATATATATATATATTAATATTATTTATTATATATATATATATATATTATATATTATTATATATATATAATATATATATAATATAATTATATATCAGAGGTGGGCACTTCCGCTCTCTTAGCCGTTAGTGCCGCTTAGTTCCGCTCCGTGCGGATACCAGAATAGGTGCGGTACTAGCGGAAAGGTAGCGGAAGTCGTCAGGATTAGCGGACTTGCAAGAGAACGTGCGGATTCAAAAAAAAGATTTCCGCTCTTTGTGTTCGCACCTTTTTAAAAATGAAAATATAGTTTAATTATTAAGAATTCTTATTTGGTTTTAATAAAGAAATATAATTTTATTTTAAGTTTATAAAACTAATTATACTTTTAGTCTAGACTTATTGTTTTTTTAATAATTAAAATTCCAAAATAAATCTCTACCTCCTTAAAGAATACAATATTAATAAATAACATTTAATTGATAGTATTAGACTGAATGAAGCTATTACCACTCCATCTATAACTTAAATTAATCTATATTATTACTCATAACTAACTAGGCAATATCTAAATCAATTCTGTGTGAAAACCCAAATATATATATATATATATATATAATATATTATCATATATATATTATATTATTGTCATATATATATATATACTATATAATATATTATATATATATATATATTTATATATATATATATATACTGTTATATATAATATTATATATTTATATTTATTATATATATTATATATAATATATATTATATATTATTTATATATAATATATATATATATAAATAATAATATATATATATAATAATATATATTCTTTTTTTTCTTTATCTCTCCTCTATTGCCCCAAGGAATGGGGGGTAAGGTGACGTGATCATGCATCGGAAAAGAAAGCAGTAGAAGAATATGACAAAGTCGAAAGGAAAGCCAGCCTTACCCGTCCCCTCTGTACCATTAATTAGTGAGAACTCGGTCACAGACAGAAAATCCACCCTCGAGCTTCATGGGACCGCGACGGACCCTCACTAGGGTAAATCGTCAGTGTAAGGGTTTCATCCCTTGGCCCAGATTGGCCACAACCATACCCCCTCAAACCCCGCCATTCTCCCCTATCATGCACCTTTATTCTCGCCTCTTGCCAAACTCACATTTCTCTACTTCAGACATTCGTTCAGCGACTCAATCCACTTTCTCTTCGATCTCTCCCAGCCGGTCGTTCCCAACACACTCGCCACTTAACATCCGCTTAACCAACCGACAGTCATTCTCCTTTCCAACTGACCAAACCATCTCAACATACTTCATTTATTCTCTCATTTACCCCATTTCTTCACACCAACACAACTCTCTAATACGTTCATTCCTCATTTTATTAATTCTTTATCCACCTCGTATATATATAATATATATACTATATATATATATATTATAATATATATAGATATATATATATAATTATATATTATTATATATATATTATATATATATATATATATATATATAATATAAATATAATATATATATGGGTCTATCCATTTTTTGCGTACCAAAATAATGGAAGCTGGCCGCTTCGAATAATTATTTGAAAACTATTTATATTTTGCATGAGGAGTTAATGTTATCCCTAGGAGAGTTTTTTTTCAAGAGCCACCATTCGTTTTTAGTAAGATTTACATCTGGTTGTAACAGGGTGAGCCAAAATGTTTGACCAGGTGGGAGCAAAATTTATCACTTATTAGAGGTAACATATTTAAAGCATATCTCCATTAATTGTAATCTCTTATACCAAAGTTCATAAGCAGAGCTGATTTGTTAGGTACGTTAGGACATTTTTGGCCATTTTATGTTTTTTTTTGGCAAAATAATATTTCACCATGAAAATGATTCCGAAAAATTGTGATAAAATCGAAGAAATTTCCATTTTCGTGGGTGTGTATTATAAAAAGAAGGAAATAATTTAACGCTATGAAATTTGGTGTGATGATACATACTGAAGTATGGTTTAACCTAAAATTCTTATTTTGAAGTGGGTGAAATATTTTTAAAAAAAATTTACAGGGTGTCCAAAAATCAATTTTTTCAGGAAAATTCGGGTCTAACTTTAGAAACTTAATATACTACTGAGGGCGTAGTGCAAAAAAATTGAAAAATACACCATTATACTCACTTACCATAGATGTTCCATTCACCATGCAATATTGAGCTTTGGTATCTGGTGCATTGGTTTAAGAAATACGCCCTTCAAAAAAATGCCAAAAAATTTTTTTTAAGTTGTGTTATGATACATATTATTATAGTATTTATAAGTTCAAGACAATGACATAGACAAATGAAATAGTGTGGCATCAAGGAGAAATGAAAACAATGTTAAAAAATTTAATTTTAAGGTTAATATACATAAGAATGTACCATTATATCTACTGTAAATGACAAAATTAACTAAATAACTTTTGAAAAATTTATATTTTTATTATAATATATTATAATATATAAATATATTATTGATATATATTATATATATATATATATTATATATAGATATATATATTATATATATATATATTATATATATATATATATATATATATATATATATAATAAACCCGTGAGGTTCATAAAATTAGGAAAAATTCTTTTAAACTGCTTTGAATCTTTTTTATTCTACAAATGTGATTAATTAAATTTTTCTTTTATAATATATACATTTCTTATAAATATTAATTGATATTATTCTAAAATAGAAAAATGTTCATATTATGAATTTAATTTATTAGCCGTGACCACACAGCATGGTCACAAACAAGCCATCCTAGCTACCAGATTCACTTTGATATCAAACCAACGTGCATAGTTATTGGAATAGCGAAACGCATTCTTTACATTGTTCTTTATTAATATAGGTTAATGACTATTTTACCAATGAACAACATTAAGACCTATTTCACTGTTCAAAATAATTGCTTTCTTAAAGAACCTTTTAAATATGAATTACCATTAAAGTATCCAATTTTTAGGACCGAGGAGTGTCAAGATGTTGGCTCTCCGATCTCTTTTTCATAACTGGCTCTCTCCCCATGGCACGCCGTTGGTGACAGAATCACCTCGGTGACCTTGATAATACAAAAAAAGGAATGAAACAGTTATTTACGCATACAGGAACTTAGCTTTGTACAAGATTTACTTATATCTGTTTAGTACAGAAATCTATTCGTAAGCACCTATACATATATCCTTTTTATAATTTTATACTTATGTACGCTACGAGTACATAATATATATATTATATTAATATATATATAAATATATAATTAATATATATATTTAGTTATATAATTATATATATAAAATATTATATAAAAAATATATTAAATAAATTTTTTCAAGGTTATTTAGTTAATTTACTGTCATTAATACCAGGTAGATAATAATGGTACATTCTTATGTTTTAAACCTTAAATGGAAATTTTGTATCAAACATTGTTTTTATTTCTCCTTGATGCCACACTATTTCATATTTTGCAATTTAGAAAAATATATTAACATAATAATAAGAGTCATGTCAGAACTTATAAAAAAAATTTTTTTATGCATTTTTGAAGGGCTGTAGTTTCGTAAACACAAAGCAAATCCAAAAGTCATACTGTGAGGTGAAGAAGAACATCTATGGTAAGTAGTATAATGTCGGTGAAATTTTCAAGATTTTTTAGCAGCTTTACCCCATCAGAGACGATATTACGGTTCAAGGTTACCGAATTTTTCGAAAAATTGAATTTTGGGACACCCATAGTAACATTTTTTTTAAAAATATTCACCAAACTTCAAATAAGATTTAGGTTAAACCATACTTCAGTATGTATCATCACACCAAATTTCATAGCGTTAAATTATTTCCTTCTTTTAATAATACACCCACGAAAATAGAAATTTCTTCGATTTTTAACAAAATTTTTCGGATTCATTATTATTATTATTAAATTCTATTATTTTCCAAAAAAAAACATAAAAGGCCAAAATGATACTTAAGTAATCGCCTAACAAATCACTTCTCTATGAAATTGTGTAAGAATCTACAATATGAGAGATATGACTTGAAAATGTTACCTTATTAAGTTGATACAATTTTGCTCCACGCTGGTCAAACATTTTGGGCCTCACCCTGTTACAACCAGAAGTAAATCTACACAAACGCAATGGTGATGTTTGAAACTTTCCAGGATAACATTACGCCATAGCAAAATATAAAAGTTTTATC
>JABUQX010042555.1:22500-28915 GCA_015478945.1 Trachelipus rathkii | reverse complement strand
GAAATGTTTAAAGAAAACAAAACACAAAAATAAATAAAAGTTTTTGTGTTATGTTATACAAAATAGACTTGAATCAATTGATCAATAGTATCAATATCAATGGATGGGTTATTTTGAGGCGCTATGGAGGTATAGTTTTTTTGATATTTACTGATTTTACTGATTTACTGCTTTAAAGGTATGTAATTATGCAAATTTTTTGTTTTTTAAGTATGATAAAACCATAATAAAAAGGGAACGCGGTAAATTTTAGTAAAAGACGAAAAAGTTTTTTTAAAGAAAGCCAAAATAAATAAATAAAAGGTTTTTAAAAACAAAAAGTTACAAAAATATGACGTTGAATCAATAGATCAAAGATCTCAATTGCATCAATAGTAGTTCAATAGTCAATGGTATGGTTGTATGAGGGTCTGTATTGAGGTAAGTTTGATTTTACTGAAATTTACTGATTTAAGTGTATTGGTAAATATTCAGCAAATTTTTTTTAGTTTATAACAATAAACAAAGGACGAAATTTTTTAGTAAAACGAAAAGTTTAAAGAAAAACCAAAATAAAATAAATAAAAGTCTTTTTTGTGGTTATGTTATACAAATATGACTTGAAATCAATTAGCTCGAATAGATCAATAGATCAATACAATAGATCAATAGATCATTGCGAGGGTGGGGTTGATAGGGTGGGGGTTTTGATTACTGATTTATTTGCTTTTTAAGGTATGTTAAATATGCAAATTTTTTTTAAGTTTATAAACATTAAATGGAACTAAATTTTTTAGATGTAGTAAATACGAAAAGTTTTTAAAGGAAACCAAAATTAAAAAAATAATAAAAGTTTTTGTGTTATTATATATACAAATAAATATGACTTGAATCAAGTAGATCAATAGATCAATAGATCAAATAGATCAATAGATTCAGGATGGGTATGAGGTATGAGAGGGCAGTGATATTTACTGAATTTTATTGCTTTAAGGTATGTAAATATGCAAATTTTTTTTTTTAAGTTAATAAACATAAAGGACAAGAATAAATTTTTTAGTAAATACGAAAAGTTTAAAGAAAAAAAACAACAACAAAAATAAATAAAAGTTTGTGTTATGTAATACAAAATATGACATGAAATCAATAAAATCAATAGATCAATAGATCAATTAGTATCAATAGATCATGGATGGTATGAGGGAGTTTATGGAGGGCAGTTTGATTTGATTTACTGGATTTACTGATTTTACTGCTATGTTAAGGTATTGTAGAATGTAAATTTTTTTAAGTTATTTATAACAATAAAAAGAATAATTTTAGTTTTAAAACAAAATGTTTTAAAGAAAACAGAAAAAGCAAAAATAAATAAAAAAAGTTTTGTTGTTATACAAAATATGACTTGAATCCATAGATCAATAGATCATAGATCAATAGATCAATAGAATCAATAGATCATGGAATGGGGTTATGAGGTTTCATGGGATACGGGGCAGTTTGATCGTACCTTGAATTTCACCTGGATATTTTACTGCTTTAAATAGGTATGTAGAAATGTAAAATTTTTTTTAAGTCAATAAACATTAAAAGACATAAAAATTTCGATCGATTAGTAGGTAAAACAGACGTATTAACTAATTACTCTTCAATAAATAAATTTTTTAGAAAAAACGAAAAGTTTAAAGAAAACAAAACAAAAATAAATAAAAGTTTGTGTTATGTTATAGTAAAAACTTGACTTGAATCAATAGATCAATAGACAATAGATCAATAGATCATGGAATGGGGTATGGAGGGTATGTGAGGCATTTGATACTGTTTTACTTGATTACTTGTTTTAAGGTATTGTAAATATACAAATTTTTTTTTAAGTTATAAACATAAAATTAAAGAATAAAATTTTTAGTTCAAAATCAAAATATTTTAAGCGATTAAACGAGTAAATCAATAAAAAATTTTTTGGCAAAAAACGAAAAGTTTAAAGAACAAAAAAACCAAAAATAAATAAAAGTTTTTTTGTGTTGTTATGTTATTACAAAATATGACTTGAATTAATAGATCAATAGATCAATAGATCATCAATAGATCAATAGATCACAGCAAGTATGAGGGTTAGAGAAGTCATCTTTGATTTACTGGTATACCTTTGAATTTCCTGGTCATTAAGGTTTGTAAAATATACAAATTTTTTTTGCAGTTCCAAAAAACATAAAGGAAATACTTTCGAGTGAAACTCATAAAATGAATACAAAAGTAAAATTTCGCAACTTTCAATTTTCAATTTAAGAAGTTTTTGTGTTTCGTTTTGCATAATATGACTTTGGATGAAAAAAATACAATAGATCAATAGATCAATAGATTCAATAGTCAATAGATCATGGAAGGGTATGTTATGGAGGGTAGTTTGATTACTGATTTTTTTACTGAGTTTACTGCATTAAGGTAGTGTAATAATGCAAACTTTTACGTTAGTTCCATCATTTCAAGTCCAAAATTTCCATCATCACGAAAAAAAAGTTTAAAGCCAATAGAAATTAAATAGAACCAAATAAAATGTATATAATAAAAAGAAGCTTTAAAAAATAATGAAAACTAAACTAAAATATAAATATCAAAATTATATAAAAATATTTAAAAAAAAACTTTAAAAAAAAAAAAAAAAAAAAAATTATAAAATTAATTTTAAACATAAAGGACTAAATGTAAAATAGAACATCAACAGTAAGCAACCAATGATCTGAATAGTTTCAATTTTAAGGCAAGAAAAATTACTATTAGTTGAGCATTTAATAAACATAGAAAATGCAATTTGAGAAATATAAATGTCAGTCTTTAACATTGACAAAGAAGGATTAAACTTGCAAGATCCATAGCAGTTAGACGATATTGCTACCTTTATAGGAACA
The DNA here is from genome assembly GCA_015478945.1 of Trachelipus rathkii. Classification (NCBI taxonomy): domain Eukaryota; kingdom Metazoa; phylum Arthropoda; class Malacostraca; order Isopoda; family Trachelipodidae; genus Trachelipus; species Trachelipus rathkii. Next base: position 26,030 of record JABUQX010042555.1, on the reverse strand, counting down.
GGATTCAGGGTATATGTGTTTACGTAATAATTATTGTATTATTAAACGGAATGCTTTACTTAAACTAGGCACCTGCACCGGCCCATCATCGTTAACCGATCGTGAACTTCCAACGATTTGAGCACCAAGTTGTTTTCAGAAATCGACTGTGGATCCTTTTCAAATTTGAACCCTTCTTACGAACATTTCGATTTTTTAGGGGGGAGGTGTACCCTTTGGGGTGAGCACGGGGACGTAACCTCGTTCTACAATGAGGTTACGTCACCCTTATATGGGAGCCAAGTTTGAAGGAAGACAACGTCAACTAAGAAACTCAATATAAATTGAGTGGTGAAGAAAAGTGTGGGTTATAAGACTTATTCATAGCCCTTCTTAACTCAAATATTGGCCCAAACCTGGACCTCAAAAATAAGGTCTTCACCACCCTCTAGGAACCCTTAATTTACTAATCAAAAGTGGTAAAACGTATTAGTTTCAGGAAGAAAGTTCTAAGGCATGTCGGGCCTCTTGACCTGGATTCTCCTTCTTGCTTTCATTAGACCTCAACGATTTTCTCAGATTCGACCTTCCCCGACTTAAGAAACCCATAACTTAACACTCAAGCGTCCAAATCTGACGACCTTACGAAATTCCTCAAGCTGCATGTCGCACTTTAACTTAATTTCTGTCCTAGCGCGCCTCACCATTACCTCATTTGAAACGGTTTCCCTGCACCAAAAAAACCTCATACATGTGACACCCTCAAGTGTCAAAATCTGACGACCTTACGACATTTCCAATCAAGTCATAAGCCGCGTGCGGCAATATTGACTTGATTTCCTGCTCCAACCGCACACTCACTATTACCTCATAAACGGCTTCCCTGACCCAAAAACCCATAGTATGGGACCCTCAAGGTCCTAAATTGACGACCTACGAATTTTCCAACCAAAGTCATGTCCGGCATTTTGACTTGAATTTTCCCTGTTTTTCCAAAACGCCGTCACATACCTCGATAAACGTGCCTTCCCTGACCCAAAAAAAACCCATAGATGGACACCTCAAGCGTCTAAATCTGACGACCTTACGAAATTCCAACCAAGTCATGTCGGGCATTTGACTTGAATTTCCCCTGTTTCCAAACGCCTCACATACCTCATAAACGGCTTCCCTGACCCAAAAAAACCCATTAGTATTGGACACTCAAGTGCTCTAAATCTGAACAGACCTTACGATTTCCAACCAGTCATGTCGGATTTTTGACTTGAATTCCTGTCCAAACGGGCGCCTCACAACTCTTCATAAAGGCTTCCTGACCCAAAAAACCCATAGATGGACACCTCAAAGTGTCTAAATCTGACGACCTTACCGAATTTCCAACCAAGTCATGTCGGCATTTGACTTTAAATTCCCTGTCCAAACGCCTCAACATATACCTCATAAACGGCTTCCCTGACCCATAAAACCCATAGATGGACACCTTAAACGTCAAAATCTGACGACCGTTATTATGAAATGATTTTTAGTCTCCGGCTCCGGCTCCGGCTCGGCGCTGCCGAGACTTCCGGTCCGGTTCCGGCTCAAGCTCTCTGACGTGACAATAAATTATGGTTAAAAAAACATAACCAGAATTCCTGAAAAAATAATAAAAATATCTTTCCAGCATTCCGATTTCCAGGGAATTACGCCTCTTGGAAACCTGCACCTTGCCGATCTCTGTGCACCACATATACTACGTACATTCTATACATTATAGTATATATATAATAATAACTATATATATTCTACGATGGTACTATATATATATATATTACTGTTAGAGCAGGGACGATTAGCGAACGAGTATACTATACTATAGTATGATCTTACTATCTAGTATATTATATATATTCGAGGATATATTATACATGAGCCCGCACTATATATAATACTATAGTACATATCTATTATATATATACATATATAAGTTTATGATATATATATATAGTATATACTATATAGCCGCCTAGATTTCCTTTGTGGCCACGTACTCATATCTTCAAAAAAACTTCACACCATAGCTACAGCGAAAAGAACTACATTTGCCTGGAATCCTAGCAAAATTTTATTGCGCTGGAAACTGGAAAAAAAAAAAAAAAAAAAAAAAAAAAAAATCTATCTCAAAAACTAACAATTGCTACAGCGAAAAGGAATACATTTTTGGAATCCTTGTAAAATTTTAGTTAGGAAAATGTAAAAACAAAAAATAAAAATAAAATAAAAATAAATGATTGCTTTTTTTTAGGAGCTGGGGCACATAGATATTATATAATATATATATATATATATAGTACTATATATTAATATATATATTACTAATATTATACGTATAGTTACTTATAAGAGCAGTAATGCTCTCGTAATAATTACTTTATATATTATATATATATCTCATGTATATATATAATATATATTATTTATTTGCTAAAGGCTATATACACGGGCAAGGTAGGGGGGCTCGAGCCGACCGGGGACACAGGGGGGACGTTTCCATAACCCCGTAGGGGAAGGGGCGGAGAACCCCCGGACACCCAAAATACCAAGAGCGGGGGGTCTCGGATACCCTCCCCGAGGAGGGGGAATTAGTCCTACCCGTAGTTCCCCGGAAGGCGAGAGACCCCGACTCCTGCATCGGTGCGGTATACCCTTGGGGTATTCTTAGTTAAAAAAAAAAAAAGCCAAAATTTAATAGAAAGCTATTTTATTTTAACGAGTAACAATAAAGGTCTCTAAATAGGCTCTCTAATCATATTACTATAATTTGTAACAATATTTTTTACATTTTCCTATCTAAATTTTACCAGGATTCCAAAAATTGTATTCCCTTTTCGCTGTAGTATGGTTAGGTTTTTGAGGATTTTTTTTTTTTTTTTTTTTTTTTATATTTTATTTATTAATTTTTCACCTTTTTGAAAGGACCAGCCAGTCCAGCAATGTATTCTTTTTCGCTGTAGCTATTGTAGTATTTGAGATATGAGTACTGGCCACAAAGTAAATCTATGCCATATATATATATTATATAATCATATATATATTATATATAATATATATAGTATAGTATATATATATATATTATATATATATATATATATATTATATTATAATAATATATATATATAATATTATATATAAATATATGTGGAAATTCGTAATTTAAAACTTACACTTCATCATCCTCAAAAATACAATAGCTACAAGGGGAAAGGAATTCATTGTGGATTCTGGTAAAATTTTATTGCGGAAAATGTAAAAAATAAAAAAAAAAAAAAAAAAAAAAAAATATATATATATATATATATATATATATATATTCTGTAAAATATATATATATACTATATATATAGTATATATATATATATATTATATATATATTATATATATAATATATATAATAGTATATATATATTAGTATATTTATTATTGTATTTCTATATATATATATATATCAAAAAACTACAATAGCTACAGCGAAAAGCAATACATTTTTGGAATCCTGGTTAAAATTTGTGAAA
>JABUQX010042555.1:0-20000 GCA_015478945.1 Trachelipus rathkii | reverse complement strand
TATATTATATTATATATATATATATTATATACTATATATATATATATATATATATATTATATTATATATTTTTATTTACACATAATGATTATTTTTTATATATATAAATATATATATATATATATATATTTATATATATGTATACATATATATATATATATATATTAGTATATATATATATATATATATATATATATATATATATATATATTATAATATATAATATATATATGTAGTATATATATATATATATATAGCTATATATATATATATATATATATATAGTATAATATATTATTATATATATATATATATATTATACTATTACATATATATATATTATTATATATTATATATATATACTTATTATTATATTATACTATATAATAATATTATATATATATATTTATATATAATATATATATATATATATATAATACTATATATATAATATCGATATATATATATATATATATATATATATTAATATATATTACTATATATAATATATTATACTATATATACTTATATATATAAATATATATAATAGTATACTATATATATACTCATTATACTTATATACTATTATACTATATATATATATATTAGCTCCTGTCCATGTTTTAAGATCCTCGTCCTTTTAGATTTTTTTATTTTTGTTTTCTTTTTAACATATTGCTAAGTATATGATACTAACAATGATACTCGGAGGGGTGATGGACTGATTCAAAAGTTTCGAGCCAATATTTAAAATAAGTTACGTCTCAAAAATCACATTATTTCAATAAAAATTTTAATATAAAAACGGAATATCTTCAAAAACACCGTCACTTTATTTTGAACCGCTATTGAATGGAGAAATGATGAGATGATTCTATTGACAAAAAGTAAAAAAACAAAAAGAAAAAAACAAAAAAAAATGGATTTTTTTATCTCATAAATGAAATATCTTCGAAAAGTACAGCACGTTACAGAAAACCAATTACCGAATTATTGGACATCAGCGTGAAAGTTATTTAAATGTAAATTTTTTTTTTTTTTTTTTAAATTAAATAAAAAAAAAAAAAAAAAGAAATTAGGGGGGCTCGAGCCGAACCGGGGGACAGAGGGGGGGACGTGTTCCATAACCCCGTAGGGGAGGGCGGAGGAACCCCCGCGACACCCAACTACCAAAGAGCGGCGGTTCCCAAGATCCCGAGAGGGGGGAAATAGTCTCTACCCTGTCGTTCCCCCGGAAGGCCGGGAGACCCCCGACTCTTTGCCTCTTTGCGGTTTACCCTTGAGGGTATTCCTTTAGTAAAAAAAAAACAAAAAAAATTTAATATACTGACGGAGTCGTGAAAACACTAACTGGTCCTATGATATTTTTGAATCATGTCCGTCACCCCTTAAATTGCACTGTTTAGGGATTCATTATACTATAAACCCATCTATATTGCAGAAAAAAAGCACAAAAAAGAACTCAAAACTGACGGCAAGTCTTTAAAACATACAGGTCCATACTTTTATATATATATATATATATTATAGTATATATCTACTACTACTTATATAGTATAGTAAATAGGTTACTGGTACACCCCTATCATACGTATATATATAGTATATATACCTATATATATATATAAATGTATATATATATTATATTAGATATATATATATAATATATATATACCTTATATATATAATATATATATACTAATTATACATATTATAAGGGCTACCGACGTACTCCGTGCATTAGCGTCTGACCTCTGCAGGCTTTCGCAGACCTCCGAGGCGTTCTGAGCTCTACTTGTGGACGCGATTAGACTGCTGTCATTGGTGTGACAGGCGGTGTGTCAAAAATATTCAGGAACGGGAGGCAGAATGATTTTAGGGAGGACCTTAAACTTAGCACATGGACTGCTGTAAGCGACTACTAAGGTACCAGCACTCCTTCTCACCAAGGGCATCTTTTCCCTTTCAGCACAGTTAGCAGAATTTGTTGAACTTGTTCATAAAGTATAATACACCTCTCCCTAGTTCTGCTTCTGTAGAGCGAATATTTAGTATTGGTGAGGATATTTTGAGGGCAGAGGTCAGCCTTAACTGCTGTTAATTTGAGCAGCTAAATATTTTTGAAAGGTAATATGGATCTATTGTCCTTTGAAGAAGACAGTTGACGTGGGAAGGTTAAAATCTTTGATATTTTGCACAATATTCATTTCATTTTCATCAAATTATAAAACCACAATTTTATTATAACATAATTTATTTTGTAAGATATATTACTATTTAGATTAAATTCATGTAAAACCTCTTTGTGACAGATCTGCGATCGATATTAGCGCGCGCGCCATGCGACGTGCCAGGCTACTGCGAATAGCGGCAGGTTGCGTGGGCGGTCTTGAATTAGGTGCGGAGGAGCGCTAGGGACCTACGTTTTCTCCTCGATCGAGATGAGACAGAGAGCGCTGCCCCGCGTAGCGGGCGCACTACCCCCTAAATGAGCAGGGCCCGGGTGCTCCAACCTCTCGATACAGAGTAATGACTCATATATTTCTATTATCTATATATATCTATATATATATATTATACACACGTCTTACTACATCTAACTACTATCAATATTATCACTATATATATATATACTTTATATATATATAGTACTATACGTATATATACGTGGTGGTTTCAGGGGAGGCAAGAGAGGCAATGCCACCTGTATAATTTTGAGAAGTTAAGGGGTGTTCAATAGAGGGGAATACATGAACGTTTCATGGTTATCCTTCTTTGGAGTAATATTATATCTATACTCCATAGATATTGATTTTTGATTAAACCCAGCCAATAAATATTCGTAAGATTCGGATTGCAAGAGACAGTAACATAGAAAGCATTATGGCTGACGTTTTGTACCTTTTACTAAAACGGACCTCGCTCAGAAACCCAGCGATTAAAAGGAGGCAGATATTAACAAGTTTAAGCGTCTTTATGGCGGAGTCTCAAATGAAACGCGGCATTCTATTTGCGGGACAGAATTAAGAAGTTTGTACAGAGAGAGAGAGAGGAGACGATTCGAGAGGTGGTGAAGAGACGAGAGATCGTTCAGAGAGAGAGAGAGCAGAGAGCCCTAAATGAGGAATGCGATTGAATAGACTGTATGGTATTAATCTTTGATCCATATTCCACCAAAAGAAATATTATATATATATATATATTATATATAGCATATATACTATTATATAATTATATATATACTATAATATATATATATATTATATACTATATATATATATATATTATTATATATTATTATTTTATATATATATATAATATATATATATATATATATTATATTCAACGAAGGTTTAATTGTTCCAACCAATGGGCATCCGAAGACTCCATGTACGACATAGGCCGAACAAAAAAAGAAAAAAGCGCCACGAGAGAGAACTGGCCAATAAAGCGCTGCATTAATCAGCCTATTAATCGTTAAAAACGTCTGTTCACAATAAACTTAGATTTATGGAGGGACTTTAATTCAGCGAAATGGTTCGTGGCTTCACAAAAGACGGAGCTCAAGAATAAAGAACTGACGATCCATAAAAGAAGAAGGAGAGAGAGAGAGAGAGAGAGAGAGAGAGAGGAGAGAGGAGAGAGGAGAGAGAGAGAGGAAGAGAAGAGGAGAGGAAGAGAAGAGAGGAAGAGAAGAGAGGAAGAGAAGAGAGGAAGAGAAGAGCATAAATTGAGATTCGGTAAGGTCTGGTTTACTTTTCTAAGAAAATGTTAGAGAGTGACTGAACTCCTCAAGCTCTTGATGAATCCTCATCAAGATGCGGACAGCCGAGAGAAGAAGAAAGAGAGAGAAGAGAGAGAGAGAGAGAGAGAGAGAGAGAGAGAGAGAGAGAGAGAGAGAACCAACAGATAAGCATAAATAGAGATTGGTAGGTCTGGTATACTAAGAAGAGAGAGAGAGAGAGAGAGAGAGAGACGAGGAGAAGAGAGAAGTAGAGAGAGAGAGAGACGAGATGAGAGAGAGCGAGAGGAGAGATGAGAGAACCAACAGATAAGCATAAATAAGAGATTGGTAGGTTGGTAACTAAAGAAGAGAGAGAGAGAGAGAGGAGAGAGAGGGACTACAAACAGATAAGCATTAAGTTTTTAAATTAGAGATTGGTAGGTCTTGTATACTTAAGAGGATAATTTTAATTAAATTTTTATTTAAATAATTAGATATTAAACATAAGTAAAAAGCTAATAGATTAATTGAAAATATATGAATAAATTAAAATGAAAAAATATCTTAAATTATATTATAATATATAAAAAAAATTACTGGAAATAAAATTAAAAGCAAGAATATAAAATAATAATTACGACTTAAAAACTTGATTTTTATTAGACTTTTTCTTATGCTTTACACATATATATAATATATATATATATATATATATAGTATTATAGTATATATATATATATACTATTATATAAATAGTATATATATATATATATATATAATTATATATATATATATATATAATATATATATTTATATATAAATTATATATAATTATATATATATTATATATATATATATAATATATATATATATATTATATTATATATATATAATATATATATATATATATATTATATATAATATATATATATATATATTATTATATATGATATATATATATATAACTTTATATACTGTATACTATATATATATATATATATATATGATATATATATATATATATATTATATATATATATATATAATATATATATAATATATATAGTATTATATATATATATTATATATATGTATATTTTATTTATTTATTTATTTATTCTAAGCACCGTGTCCCGCTATAATTGCAGGTGGTGTCAATCGCATTAATACACATGTAATTAATGCGATTGGTTCATGGAAGTATTATAATTGCAGAAGGGGGTCCCAGCCCAACAAGCATGCGAGTTAGTCTTCATATTTTACAACTGCGTGCGACAACTTCCATGTCCACAAGTAGGACCAGAAATGATTACATTATTGGCGTAGCTTCTTTATTTGTATTCAAATGTTGTGTGTTTATTCGATTTTTGGTTTAAAGACGCCTTGATTGATACATTTTTTTTTGCTCCTCAATTTAAACTATTACCATGCGACCATTTTACTGATTTATCTAAAATTAATAATTTTTTGGTAAAGAAACTGAGATTAAAAATTTTTGTGCTTCGCTTAGTTAGTCGTTTAAAAATGTTATTTTTGTCTTTATTATAGTCATGTATAAGTTCATTTTAAATTTTTGCAGTTCATAATTAATTAAAATATTTTTATGAAGATTTTGATTAATTTTGGTTGCTGCACTTTGATAATAATCTGGTCTTGCATCTTTCCTCACACTGAAATCCTTCTTGAGCTTTATAAAGTAGTTCTATTGAAGTTTTTAGCCTTATTCTTAGTCTCTACCACTTAGCATCTTCTACATTTCTTCCTTCTCCTTTTCTCCAGCTGTTTTCTATGCATCCAACTCCGACGACAGTTCAGCAATATTATATATATATATTATATATTATATACATATATATATATATATATATATATATATACTATATATATATATAATATATATTATATACTATATATATAATATATTATATATACTATATATATACTATATATTATACTATATATTACTGATATATATATAAGAGTCGGAAAATAACAGTTTTGCATTCGTAGAAAACACATTTAAAATAACACAAGCATAAGAAAAAAACAAAACATGTAAATACACATTCCTACACATATAAAGACACCCATGGACATACACACAGACAAACGCACCGCCTAACATACAATACATACTATACATAGATAAATAAAACGTTGTGTATTAGAGGTGGAGAGAGCCACATTGTTCACACACCGTTGATTTCAAATAGCGCAAAAGCTCCAAACTGACATTGATCCATTAAGTTAGAATTGGAAAAATGAATGCTTTCTTTTTGACACACTTTGGACATATATTACGTTAATGTATCGAAATAACTTATTACTTCAATACAAATATATACTATATATACTATTGTACTTAATATAGTATATATATATATATATATATTATATTATATATATACTAATTATATATATTTATATAATATATATACTATATAATTATATATATATAATATACTATATATATATAACATAGTATATATATATTAATATATATATACACAATATATGATATATATATATATATATATATATATATAACTATATATATATTATTATATATATGATATTATTATAGGTGTGTGTGTGGGTGTATTTTGAAGGGGGAATGTGTTTGTTTTTTTTACCATCTGGTTTTTATGTGTTGTTGCTTCTATGTGTTCTGGTTCTGTTTCTGCAGTTCCTTGCGTGCCAAATAGGCAACTTCAGATTTTTGTTCCAGATATATATTTTGGTCTTATTTAAAATTTATATTACCTTTTCACTTGCCTATTTTCCAAGATTTAATAACTCTTAATAAGTATACTTTCACTTTTTTTCATTGTTGATTTTTTATCATTTAATACTACACTCACACTGTCTCTTATTTTTCAAACACTTTGCATCCAATTATATACAGCCCCTGTATTTCATTGTAATCCACACTTTCTTCCCTTTTCAGTTTACTTCTATAATTTTTTTCCTATTTTGTATAAAATTACCTATCACTTTCACATCAAAATGAAAAAAAACTATACTTTCTTGCCTTTCCCCTTTTGTCACATTGATACTTTCTATAAATATTTCCGAGGGTACCTCAGAGCTGTCCACTTCTCCCTTACTTCAGTGATCACTATCTTCTCTACTATTCAATTATTCAACTCTTAAATCAGCTGTAAGTTTATATGAGTGTTCTTAAAAGTCATTAAAAGCCTTCTCCATTCTTACTTCTTATATTTGTGCTAATTTAGTCAAACATTTAGTCTAGTTGATATTTGACCTTTCAAAAACAAATTGAAATTCAAAGATTGTCCAAATAAATAACTTTACAAATTCGATACAATCATTACAGAAGGTCAGAAGCCCGTAGTTTTGTTTCTTCTTAATAGGTTTAACCATTCCCATCGAGTTCTGATATATACACTGTTCTATGATAGAATGCAGACTGACAATGCAGCTGCAAGTTATTAAATGTTTCATTTTAAAAGTTTCACCAAAGGATAAATGCAAAATATTGATTTCACTTCAATAAATTATTCTCAGAAGAATTTTAAGAGCAGACAAAAACCTTTTCAGATAAACACTCAACGTCCTTAATCATAAATCGTAGACACAAGTAAATTCTTAGTACAATATTTATTGCGAACTATTAGCTTGTAAATGTTTTACAGTACATTGGATTGGAATACGAGAAACTTGTAGATATCTTACAACTGAGAGAGAGATCTTAATATATGACATTTGTGAGCATTGACGGAGAGAGAGAGAGAATAATATTCTTATATATTACAAATTCCTGATAGTTTTGGATGTGATAACACAAAGTAAACTAAACCATTAAAGTGCTATAATATATGTTAATTAAATATAAACAGATAGTTACTATGTTTTAAAATATAAAATACATAAATATTAAAGATAACAAAGAATATAATGTTTTAAAGTTAATGAAACTCTTACTTTAAATTTTAATTAATGAGATGATTGATCTTGCTTTACTCTGGGAAGCTCAGATATGTTAAGTTGAACTGAAAACAATGCAATTCTTAGCTGATTAGCAAGATTATATATTACCCCTAAGTCTAGCACGCATAAGTAGTTGAAAACCATGATATAATTTTCAGTGCATGATTCCTAAGAGGTGGATACTTTTCAGTATCTGTGTAGGATTTATAAAATTCCAAAATTTGATAAATTATTAAATTTTGATTTTAATGTATTAACTGATTGTAATTTAATTAAGTCAAGTTGCAAGAAATGAGAAGCTTTATCTGGTATCTCATCAAAAGGAGTTTCAAATTTTAGCAGTGTTCTTTCAAAATTTTGTAAATCTAGAAACCTTTTTTTGAACTGCTCTGAAATACTGGAACACACTTCGCTATACTCCACCGTTGATTCTGGTTTCTGATGTTTCAGTGTTGGAAAATGTGCCATACAATTTGCAGCATTGTTTCAAAATTCTTAATATTGGCAACAAGAGATGTAATAAGCTAATTTGGTCCTTGTAATTTCAAATTTAGATCATTTAGGTAACTAGTGATGTCAACCATAAATCCCAAATCACATAATCATTTTTAGTTCTCTAATTCCATAACGGGATTGCCTTTAATATCCATTAAGAGTTTCACTTCAATTTCCAGTTCATAAAAGCGCTTAAACATGGGCATTTCGCTTAGCTAGCAAACCTCACAGTAGTGTAATAGTCCGCTTCGATATCTTTTAAAATGTCTTTAAATTCTCTGTTGTTCAACCCTTTATTTTTAATGAAGTTAACACATTTTGTTACTATTTTCATCACATTATTTTTTGTTACTATTTTCATCACATTATTTTTTGTTACTATTTTCATCACATTATTTCTTTCCTAAAGATTGTTCACATAATTGCTGCTAATGAGTAAGACAATGGAACATTATCAAGTTATTAGAATCCAGTTGACGGTTCTCCAATTCTTTCTTAATTAAATCTACAAGCCCTTTTTGATGTCCTACCATAGATGGCGCACCATCTATACGATACCGCTAAGCATTTCGTAGAGTAAATTCAACTTAGTTATTGCTGATTTGGTATCAGAAAAAAGATCTTTACCTGTGGTAGTCTCATGCATCGATTTTAAAGTAAGTAAATCTTCTCTTATCTCAAAGTCTGACATTATTCTACCTACAAATATAACTAGTTGTGCTGTATTTGTTATGTCTGTTATCTCATCTACAGCTATCGAATAGAAGAAAAATTCTACTTATTTAAAAGATATTTGTATATCCTTGGCCATATCTTCTAAACTGTTATCCTCGATAAATTAATATTCTCAAACAATCTGATTTCTCCAAGAGTTTAATATTCTTGCAGCGGTAACTATGCACTCATTAAGAAACTCGCCTTCGATGTGTGTGTGTTTTTTTTGTTGTTTTTTTTGCAATAAGCTCGCAAATTTCATAACTAGCGTGAGTTAGAGAGGTATTTTCGTTTATTTGTCTCTTGGGAATTGATTGCTGTTTGTACAAAAATTCTTTGAGAATCGCCACTTTCTCAAAACGTTGAGTCCCATTCAGTTTTTCGTATTCTTTGTGCTTAATTAAAAAATGGCTTTGAAGATTGCATTTCTTATAAATTGCAACCGAATCTTTGCAAATAAGACACAAATACTTTCCATTTACTACTATAAAAAAAATTTATTTTTCACGTTTCATCGAACAGAGAACTTTCCTATGCAACGTTTCTTCGCTTACTATTACTATACATTGTGGAATGAACTATTTTTATACGCTTTATAATCCTGATTTAAAAATGATAATTATATATATGAGCCAATTACAAATCTCTCTGTGAATCAAAAGAGAATAAACAACTCTTAATAGATGATTGGAAATTTTTTTTAAGTGAAACTTTCTACTTTATTTTTTTTTATTATACCCATCAGTCATAGAGTATAGAATTTTAATGCAATAATTATTCTTTATGAGTATCAGTTCTCATTTGTATTTATTAAGTAAAGTAATTAGGCCAAAAATTTAATACCTGTGCCCTCTTGAATCTTTTGGCACAAAGCTGACCCCTCTCCTCTCAGTCAGGTCCTATCATATGGCATCAAGCGGCTGAGAGGGATCCTATTGGTCAATTTAATTTGAATTCAGCGTTAGAACTCCTTCTCTTTTGCAATAAAATAATAATAATAATAATAATAATAATAATAATAATAATAATAATAATAATAATAATAATAATAATAATAATAATAATAATAATAATAATAATAATAATAATAATAATAATAACATACATAACAAAAATACTTTCGTATTTCTCAGTTGTACATATTTTATTTGGAATGCGCCCTTGAAACACACGCTCTGTCTAAGGACTGTACCGTGCAACTACTGAAAGGTTATATGGACTTCAGCCAGCACACACACATACATATTATATATATATATTATATATATATATATATATATATATAATATATATATATATATATATATATATATATATATATACTATATATGTCTCAATACTAACACTTCCCTCAGTGTTTGGAAGCACTCACATGTCAAGCCGATTCCGAAAAAAGTAGCCGCTCTGATCCCTCTATCTATCGCCCTATAGCTCTCACTTGTGTTCAATCTAGATCTTTGAAACCCCTTCTCAACTCTCATTTCTTAGATCACTCTGGAAATCTCATTCACTTCTTTCCGATCGCCAGTATTGCTTTCGGGGTCGGTTTCTAACTGGCGATATACTTTCCTATCGTTACTGATTTATGGTTTCCGCCCTTAGGATTCTACCCCGGGGTAAAGGTGTCCAGTATAGAGTGCACCACTAGCCAGATTCCCGAACTAGTCGTCGTCCGCAACGTGATAACATGCCGTACACCCTCCTGTAATTAACGCTTGTACGGGTCATACCCACTTGCGCTGCTCTTCTGCTCTATTCGCTTCCGGAGCGTTATCTTAGGACCGCAGACGCGGGGTCAAACAAAGATCAATCACAAAAGACAGACTTGTTAACCCAGTAAGAGAATACACACACAAGAGAGTACATCAGCAAACACAAATAATAACAGACTCTGTAGAAAGACATAAAAAAATAGAAAGACATATAATAAAACAGAAAGACATACTAAAAGTATTAAAGTAGATAGAGCGAAATCTAATAAAGTAGGAGAAGAGACAGGAACAAGGAGGAGTACCAACAGGGACAGCAGAAAGAGAAGAAAGAAGTAGAAGAGAGACGCAGGGAGGAGAGAATGCGGAGGAAGGAAATAATAGGGTGAGACGGACTAGATCGAGACCAGGGGAATAAAAAGCAAAGACAAGAACGACGGGAAATAGAGGAGCAGGAGAGGAAAGAGAAGGGTGGGAGGAGACGCACCACAAGGTAGGTAGCAAAGGAGAGAATTGAAGCAGGATTACCACAAGAAGTAGTGGATATGGAAAGTGAAGAGGAAGAGAAGGATAAACCAGCGAAGGAAAGGAGGGTATGAGCTGAGTGTTGTGGAAGGTGTGGTGTGTGAGAGAGAGCAAGTGGTAGGGTGGGGAGGAGAGGGAAGACTAAGCAGCCCGAGGAACAACGTAAAATAAGCACGAGAGGGGTGAAGCGAGGCTAGTAAGAGACAACAGACAGAAGGAAAAGAACGGGAGCAAAGGGAGAGGGGGAATAAGGTGGAAGGAAAGATGTTGGAGAGAGGACAAGAGAGGGAGAGGAACCACGCAGGAGGGGGAAAAGGACATAAAAGGAGAAGGAAATAAACGGTAGTGGAGAAGAGGTGACAAGGGCGAGGCCGGAGAGATGACATTGAGAGAGAAGAGAAGAAAGAGCAAGAAAAGCAGGTAGAGTAAGGTGCAGGCACAGATAGGAGAAGGAGCAAGGATACGGAGTTGAGGAGGTATAGACAAAGAATGAGAGCTAGGGGCCAGGGATGGGGGGAAAACGGACAGAGGACAGGTAGAAAAAGCAGAGTGGAAGAAGGGGTGGTAGGTCTCAAGAGGGCCGAGGGGGCAAAGAAAGAAGGGATAAGGAAGGAGGTAGCCGGGGGAGGGAAGGACACAGCGGAGATTGCGTGGTGGCGCTTGACATATCCAAAGCATTGACCGGGTATGCACGCGTCACTGCTCTCTGACCTCCCTTTCCTCGGGATTTCTCCTTCACTTTGCTTAGTTAATGTCTAGTTTTCTCTCAAATCGCTCCAATTTTGCTTTTGTTGACGGGGCGACTTCTTCTTCTTTTCTGTTAAAATAATTGTCTGCCTTAGGGTTCTGTCTTATCCCATACTTTATTCTTACTTTTCATTAAACGATCTTCTCACCTGACATCTAACCTATCCACTCGTATATTGCCGATGACTCGACCCTTCATTCTTCAACTCATTTCAATTCTGCTCCATCTTTTACTTCTAGAATTGCTCTCGTCTTAATCTTTCCGATTCTATTCTCGCTTGATCTGGATAGGAATTTCCGGGTGGGGGCTCTTCACACCATTGGTGAAATAAATTTCTATACAAAATTCAACTTCTACAAATCTCCCTCTCTTAAAAACACCTCCCCTAACTTCCTATCTCTTTCGACGGTCTCTCGTCTTTTCCTGTTGACATATAAACATCCTTGGCCTTAAATAAACAAAAAATGTCTTTGGAAACCTCACATCACAACGGTTGCATTAGGGCGGCCTCAAGAAACTGGGGTTTCTGTTTAGACTGCGAGACTTTTTTTCCTACTTCTCAGTTGCTTCAGCTATACAAGGGCCCTCATCCACCCTTGTATGGAGTGCTCTCACATCTGGGGGCCTCTTGTTCACCCGGCTTTTGGACAGGGTTGAGTCAAGGGCCAAAAGTTATAAATTGTTCCGTACTTTCCACTTCACTTGACCCTTATCTTTGCGGCGCTACGATGTGGTGCTTTATCTCTTTTCTATAGGTACCGGCCAGCAGCAGGTGCTCGAGGGAACTGTCACTCGCGGTACCTCCACCTTTACGACGTCCTCGTAGCACAAGGCATGCTGTGTCTTGCCATGAGTTTTGTGTGGATATGGGTAACTCCAGGCTAGTCGCTGCGGTGCTTATCCTTCTTTCCAGCCACTTCTGTTCTGTGGAATTCTCTTCCATCTTCTGTGTCCTCCTTAATTTAATCTCTCGCACTTTCAAGCCTTGCGTCTGTTGGCTCATCTGACGTAATTTGCGTTAGTGATGTACTTCTGAGGCGTGCAACACCCCCTCCTTGAATAGGGCTTCGCCCGCTGTATGGTGACAACGTAAATATTATATATATAATATATAATATATATATATATATATATATATATATATATATATATATAATATATTATATATATATATATATATATAATATATATAGATAGTATATATATATATATATATATATATATATATATATATATATATATATATATATATATATATATATAGTTATATATTATAATATATATATTATATAGTCATATATATATATTAAATATATATAAATATTTTATATATATATATATATTATATATTATATATAATATATAAATATATATATAATATATATATATAAATATATATATATATATATATATATATATATTATATATACTATATATATATATATATATATATATATATATATATATATATTATACTATAGTATACATATTATATATATATATATATATATATATATATATATATATATATATATATATATATATATATATATATATATATATATATATATATATATATTAGTTATATATTATATTTCGTATTATTCTTATTCAACAATTATTCAATATTGCAAACAATGACCAACCTACTTTTCAACCCGTTCCCCCCCCAACACCGGGGCGGGGGGGGATGCTGTATTTTTGTAACAAGAAAATTGTTTGACTAAAAAATTTGGATTACATATTTAGTTCAAACATTCATTACAAATTTACAATAAACCTGACAAGTTTTTTTGTACAAATTTTATTAATTAGTGAATGGACATTAATTTAGTCTATTCAGCTAAAGAAATCATTCTACACTAAAAACAACATTGAAACAAAACTCCATTAAGGTTCAACTGAATTATATCACATAAGCATCACAAAAAAATTGACAGTAGATAGAAAAATTGTTAATCTAATTGGCCGCATTAAAGCATTTCTATTACGTCATCCAATCCTTGCCAAAAATAAATCTGGTAACCTCCCTTTCCCAATTAAATAATCAGAAATTTAACAAAGTTTACTCTCTCTCTCTCTCTCTCTCTCTCTCTCTCTCTCTCTCTCTCTTCTCTCTCTCTCTCTCTCCTTCTCTCTTCTCTCTCTCTCTCTCCTCTCTCCTCCTCTCTCTTCTCTCTCTAAAGCATTTAAAATATTTAAGGTGTCAGTGTAGGACCGGAGAAGATTTAATCAGCGCGGAGATACCAAATGACCCTTAGTCGAAATTTCTCCCTCGAGCGAGGGGTTCCCCACCCCTGCTTAAGAGGTTCATAACTCTTTTAAAAAGAAAAGAATTAGTTTATTCTTGTTTCATTATGAAAATATCACAAAATATTTTAAAAGAATATGGTATAACCCACAAGGCATGCTGAGGTCGTCCATGATAGACTATTCATTAATGATATTTTCATACTTTTTTTTGGTGCGAAAAAAATTCTCGTCAGTTTCATTATATGAGCAAATAAGGTATGATAATTTAATCATAATTCTTATTTAAACAAAAAATTGCTTTATGCTTCACGTATTTCCTTCAAATAATTTTAAGTTAAAATCAATTTTTCTCTAAATTTAAATATTTTAAATAATTTTTTATATATTATATCTGTCATTTAAATTTCATTTTTCCTTGACATTGATAAATTGGTAATTATATATATATATATATATATATATAATATATATATATATATATATAATATACTTATATTTCCTATCATATAATTATATATATCATATATACTTATATATACTATATATATATATATTTATTTATAGGATCGCTGTTAAGTTCTGCAGTAACGAGGTTGGTTCAAGAGCACGGCTATAATAGCTATGGAGAAAGCATTGAAGAATATTAGAAATGAGATTAGATTTTTCCCAGCTGAGGTCCTCAACACCTACATAACAAATTATGATGGTTGAACATTATTCCTTTGCTGTACATAACAGTAAACCTTAGTTACTACCTTCACAAACAACGTTAGGCCTTACTAGCGCGATATTGGAAGAGTTTTTTTGATTCAATCTTTGTAATTGCAAGTAAAACTTCGAATACACTAAAAAAAACTCCATTAAACACTATCCAAAATGTTTCTTTAATATAATTTATTTTTTTTGTTTTTAGAGAGCGGACTCTACCCACGAAGGGCGTATGCCATCCCTCCAGGAAGACAAGATATTAAGGCGATCGCTAGTTCTAGTCAAATGAACCGTTCGCAATGAGAGCTCGTGATGCTCTCCCCTTTCTTGAATAAGATACCCTTAATCATTTAAAACTTAATAAAAAAATTCTAGTGCCATACTAGTAGTGGGTATTGTCATCATTTAAGTGTCATCAAATAGTTAAAGCTTCTTTCAATTTTATTGATCATGAGATATCAGCCAGGACTTACCAAATTATATATTATATATATATATATATATATATATATATATATATATATATAAAAATACATATTATATACTATAAATAGCTATAATATATATATATTATATTTATATAGATATATATTATATACTATATATTAAGAACAATAAAAGTGACTGGTGAGCCGGTAGAAGAGTCAAGAAAAAAATGGTTCACGACGACATTCAGGATGCCATTCATCTTCATTTAGGTTTGATGTTAAATCTTCTCTTCATAGGCAATATTGATATTATATATATATATATATATATATATATATACTATATAATATATATATATATATATATATATATTTATATATATATATAATATATATATATATATATATATATCATATATATATATATATATATATATATATTATTAAAATCATTTTAGCACTTCAATAGCGATAAAATATCTAATATTTTATTGGTTGTTGCAATTATTTTATGAAGTTTTCTAGGTAAATAGACCACTTCTCCTAGAAAGGTGTTTCAAAAAATTAGTCCTCA
This sequence comes from Trachelipus rathkii, assembly GCA_015478945.1. Lineage (NCBI taxonomy): Eukaryota > Metazoa > Arthropoda > Malacostraca > Isopoda > Trachelipodidae > Trachelipus > Trachelipus rathkii. The sequence continues at coordinate 4,172 of JABUQX010042555.1, read as the reverse complement.
TTTCTAATTCATAAAAAAAGAAATTCTTATTTTGTTATGAGATCTGGATTCCACATCTTCCTTTTATAAACCATGGGAAAACATACTTTGTTATGTGCACAGGAGGAGAATGTTGTTTTGGGAGAACAATAATTCGCCCTTAAAAACTGGAGAAAAGATGGCATAACAGATTCATCTAAATTGCCAAAATATATTGAACTTTCTCTTGAACCAAAGAACGTGACCAATTCGACCATTTTGACCAATATTTGACCAATTTCCTAATCTGTATATGCTTTCTCCACCAAGATTCAGTGCGTAAATTTAGGAATTCGCTATGACTGTTCCATCTCCACCAAATCATTTTTGTTCGTTTTACCTCCTCTCCTTCCTGGTTATTCCAAACCTTGAGCCCAAGCGTCAAACTAGTATCGCGAAAATTCAGGAATATTGAGGATATAGAACATAGTTTTTGTCTTTAATATATTTCTTATTAGTAATTTTAAATGTAATTTAGACGTATGCAAGTTACCGTAAGTATTTTCTTTTATATTGAAAACATTTAAAGATGGTGACATTTTGGTTTAATTTAAAATAATTTAAAATTATTAATGAATATATTAACCAAAATATAATCATTTAGCAAAAGCAAAGCTTGCAAGAGATGAAACGAACGAAAGAAACATTACACTGGCCAACAAAGATTTTGCGGCAAAACATTTGAAGGTCATTTTATAGGTAACTTGTTGCCCTGATTCCGAATATGACCTCAGCGTTTTCCTAGATTGGCTCTAGTTTTTGAGATACAGGGTGATCACAAAAATACATTATAAACATTACAATTTATGTTTAGGTTGTAACGCTAAATTCACAAAAAAAATATCGAAAATATATTATATCAAATTTTTGTAAATAGATATTAGTCCTACTAATAGGTCAAAACATTCAAATCAGTACAATGAAATCACAATTAATGCCTTACAAATCGCTGTCTATATGATGAATTAGTCTTTCTGTGTATATTGGCGAATTGTGGACAATCACGTGAAGGCTCCGCAACAATAGCTTGCCATCATGTATGTATCCGCATCTTCCTTGGTATGCTTTCTTCCATCACCGTTTGATTATCTTGATGGAACCTCTCCCCTTTTGTTCCTCACTATAACATCTAGATTATCCGGAAAAACCGATCTAAGTGACTATGTAGAAAGGAACTTTTATGCTCATATTATTAGCGTTCAAATTTTTGAAGTTCTGAAACATTTTTCTGTACGAGTTTCTACATAGTGGCCCAGGATTTATGGTTGCCAAAGTTCTGAACAACCAAGAAAAAACTTTTCCAGGCAGAGGCTCAGATATCAGTCAATGAATTTATGAAATTGTCATCCTTTGATGATTTGGCGAATTTGAGGCCGCTAAAGATTCCAGCTTTGAGTTTCTCCATACTCACCCTGGAAAAAATCTGCAACTATATTTGAAACATTCACCATCTATAGTTGTCTAGGGCCCTAACAAATGCTTCATCAGTCCTAGTTTGATGTGCAGTGGTGGGAAAATAATTTTTTCCCCTGTCAAAAAATGGTTCGTTAATGAGATTTGCGATGCAACCCTACAGTCATATTTTCCTAGCAGGCCATACAACTTTTCCCATGTGGTCTTCTTTAGCCCTATATCCCACAAGCATAGGAAACAAGGGTACTTAGTATATCCGCTTTGCTGCCCAAGTAAAGATGTTGACCATCTTCAAATCAACGCATATATAGACACTGGTGTTCATTATATCTAAGCTTCTGCAGATCATTCTTTATACTTTTTCATATTCCTCTTCCAGTTTTGTTGAGTGACCATTGGAATCGATGTATAACTATTGCCATTGTTACAATAAAACAACACTCAAGCTTCTGTTGAACTATCCAATCTTCTGGTCGGTATTAGGTTAACCCCATTTGGAGTAGGAGTCCAGGGATGTTCTACAGTATACTAGGTCTTTCTTCAATGAAATATGGAAGAAGAGTACTACACTCTTGTCCGCAAAAAAAAAGTTATTTACATTCGCCTTGAGACAGCTCTTTTCACTTAGTCTAGATGCTAAAGCTCAGATTCTTGCTTGGAGAGACTCATACTAAATCATTGATCTCTTCCTGGTAGAACTGTGCTGTGTAGAGTACTTTCTTCATATTCACTACCACTATCTGCACGTGTGCCACCACCAAATCCTGATATTTCTTCATAAGACAATGCTAGTCTGGGAGTGTAGTGAAACACTGGCACCAGCTCATCGCTCGCGAGTGTGTACAGCGTCGCCTTGCTGATCCAAATCCGGAATACTCAAATTACTTGTGTCTTGTAACGCATTGATACCATTTCACATTAACCAAACAAAAAATAAACGCTCACCTGTGGTGATTTCTTATGGACTCCCGTCGGGCCTTACCATAGGCAACACCAATGTTAAACCTTTTCTTCGTCCATTTTCCACTGACGTAGATTTTCGACACCACGTTTTACAGACAGTATGCGTGAAGTCTGAAGACTTATCTGGTCTCGCTATCAATTTCCAAAGTATGCCAGATAATGCTTGCTTCACAAAGTTAGTAATATTTCTTCTTTGGTTCTCCTGGCCAATATTCACCACAGATGTAGCAGAATACATTGGGATTATTCAAACAGGCTCTTCGTGAAATACTCATAGTGTTTCTGAAAAATAGAAAAAAATAAAGTATATATAAGGTAAGCCCCTTAAAATAAAAAAAAACCGATATTACTGTAAAATATGCATTAAAAAAAGATATTTTGTATAAGAGTAAAGTCTGGAACACCCTGTATCTTCAAGAACTAGAGCAATCTTGGAAAAACTAATTTCATTTCTGAAATCAGCACAACCCGATATACCATAAATTCCGATAAAATATCCCTGGCAGCAAAAAAAAAATTTTTTTTTTGATTGGTCAGTGTTATTAAAGGGTTGAAAGGAGTTCTCCCCATTCCGCACAGGTTTGAATGAGGGTGGCTTCCTCAGGAACAAAAAGGCATGTCAAGTGGAGAGAAAACAAACAAAAAAAACTACTCTCCATTTTCACCCTCGGCGCTTGTCAATGGGAAAATCCGGAGCCTAGGTACTAGTTTAAGAACCATAGGGCAGGACACCCAATAAGACCTTACAAACATTTTAGTGTTACGCTCAGGACGAGAGAGAGAGGAGAGATGAGAGAGAAAAGTTGGTGGTGGAGGTGGATGGTGCAGACTTTACGAGGCGGAGCACGTAAGAGATGAGAGAGAGAATGAAGAGAGAGAGAGATGAGAGAGAGAGAGACGATAATGACTGAGTAGAGTGAGAGACAGATATTATATATATAGGATATCTCTGGATCAATAATACTATATTATATAAATATACTAATACATAATAATACTCATATATAGTATATATAAATATTAATGTATAATATATATATTATTTCTATGCATTTCGTTATGACGAAAAAGTTTTAAGATATCACGATAGAATAATGTTTTGCGACGGACTTCACTGGTTGAAGTATACCAGATCGTCTTATGCGGAAGGAGTGAAGGCGACTAGCAAATATTGAAAGAAGCACAGATGTCACTGCGACCACGCGTATTGGCACTTAATAAAAGGAAATGAGAAATGGAATGTACGCCTCTAGTTATAGCAGATATAAATTATCCTCTGTTTATACTTTCTGCTTACACTTCGTGGAAAACCCTGTCATATCTAGCAGGAATACCATTATCTATTGGAAATATTACAGTTACACACATAACACACAGCACACACAGCTACACACACAATATATTATATATAATATATCTAATATAAATATATTATAGTAATATATATATAAATAAGTAATAATATATATATAACTAAGATATAATTATAATAATATAATAATATATATATATATATATATTAGTATATATATATTGCTATAGCATTAATCTTTTGTTCAAAATTTTTGGAAAGCATATGATTTGAGGAAGATGGTACAGGAACAGAATGAGTTTTAGGAAGAGCTAGATCTTAATAGTAGAAAATTCAGAGAAAAAACTGAGCAAATAAGAGGCACGATAGACCATATAACAACGCCCAATTATGCGTACACCATAAGCATAACTAAAATTGTAAGATTAAGTAAGGTAGGATCAAGATTATATTAGTAAAAATGGGA
>JABUQX010042554.1:12500-18325 GCA_015478945.1 Trachelipus rathkii | reverse complement strand
GGTATAGTGGTGAGGTGTGTTGGGGAACCGATCGGCTGGGGAACCGAGGGAAAAGTGGATTGAGTCAGTAAAGGAATGTTGGCAGGAGAGAAATGTGAGTTTGGCAGAGGCGAGAAGAAAGGTACATGATAGGAGAGAATTTGGCGGGTGTGTGTAATGGGGTATGGTTTGCGCCACCTGGGCCAGGGATGACCCTACACTTGACGATGTACCATAGTAGTGGGCATCCGTCGTGGCCCGTGAAGCTCTAGGATGAATTTTTAGGGTGAATTTTCTGATTGCAACGAGTTCTTACTAATTAATTAATGGTACAGAGGGTTCGGTAAGGCTGGGCTTTCTTTTCGGACTTTTGTCATATTATCCTACTGCTTTTCTTTTCCGATGCATGTAACGGCACCTTACTCCCAATCTTAGGAAAAGGGAAAATAAGGTAGATGAAGAAGAAGAAGAAGAAAAGGAAGAAGATATATATATATAGTATATATATATAATATATATTATATATATATATTATATATTATATTATAATATATTATATATATATATATATAATATATATATATATACATATATATATATATATATATATATATATATTATATATATAAAATATTATATATATATATATATATATATATATATATATATATATATATATATATTATATATATATATATATAATTTAATATTGTGTGCATTTAGTATATATTTTTTTTTGAAATAACTGATAGAATTAAAATTAATAATTATTTTTTTTACGGCATCCTTTTGTTTTTTGTTTTTTTGTTTCTTGTTTTTTTCCGTGACTTTTTACCCGGTTTTTCCCAAGGTTTTTCTCGGGAAAAACTTAAGTGGGAAAAACTACCCTTGCCAGCCTTGTGCCTTTGGTGTGGTAAATATTACACTTATAAAAGCTACGCTGCCAGACGCATGATTCTATGTATTAATTTTAAAACTTAACAGCTTTGTTTGATTTTTTGCTTTATTATATATATATATATATATATAATATATATATAATATTATATATATACTATATAATATATATATATATATTATATATATATATATATATTATATATATATTATATAATATATATATATATTATATATATATATATATATATATATTATATATATATATTAATAATATATTTTGAGATCATGAGAAAAAATAAACTTATAATATATATTAACTAAGCCCCACCCCTTAACTAATAGGACCTCTTCCGAAAGAAATTTCTATCGGCAATACCATTTTCTTTAGAAGTCAAGAATTAACAGACTTTGCTAATTTAGGGCCATATGCTAGCATGTTTCTATTGCATTCTGAGCGATTTTATTATTTATCCTAGATAATATAGATTTAAACATTAACTTTTTATGTTTATTTGCTTTATTTGTAATTTACCAAACAAAAATTAATTCATGCTCGATTTTCTCCGGGGGGCACTCGACTGTCTCCGGGGGGGGCAAAGCCCCCCCGGAGGTATGCCTGAAAGAAACCACTGTCGAGAATATTTATCGTCTTTTCTTACGTTTTAAGGTATGTTAAAAACTTAAAAAACATGTTTTTTTCATATCCTGAGCCTTACCTGTGGTTGGATGAAAATAACTTTGTTCTTTTAACTTGTATTTGAGCAGGTGTGTTTTATTATCTTTTTAGACCCAAATTCATTTTAAAATCATAGTCATTTTAGCTGTTAAGCAGTGCACAAGTAGCTGATTTGTATTAAAAGTGTTTTATTTTCATGTGTATATCATATTTTTAATAAATACTTACATTGAGGAATATTATTAATTTCACTTACAATAGCTAAGAATTAATTCGCGAAGACATACAAAAGATCACCGTTTGGAAGCAAAACGCAAAAAGCGCCGCAAGCGCGACCCGGTGCGGAACAGCCGCTATTTGAACCCGCCGGCCGTTTAAATTACTACGCGGTCGCCGTAAATATGGGGCGTTGTATTCAAGTGGTAGGGCACACATCCTAGGAGGATGATATCTTTTGGACACCGTCCCATTCAGTATGTATAATATTAGTTTGTGTACTGTATCAAGGTATATTTACGAACCTTATAACATATGCTCAAGCGCATTAGTTTATTTTAAATCCTGATATATCTGTGTTTATTACAAACCAAGTGAGATATTCTGGATGGTTACCGAATGCATACAACAGCTGATGTAGAAGAGGTATGAACTTACATACTTCGATGTAATTTTGAAGTATAATAATATGATACCAATACTGGAAGTCCATAAAGAGAAATTACGGATTGTACAAGGAGGGGGAAGTTTATCATGCATGTATATTTAACTGAGATTGTAATTATGTAATAATATTTTAGAATAAACAACTTTTTCATAACTTATACATAGAGAAGATTAAAATCGTAAAGACATACCTTAAAAAGGGAGGATATGGGATAACTTCTATACATTAACTCTACGCTCTATGTAGGTGTAGCTTTAAGGCATATAAAACTTGTTTTACATTCCTTAAAGTAATAAGATCTTAAAGGAATACCACAAAGAGGAGCATGGCCAGCGTCCCATACGGGCTATTTGTTATATTTCCCTTAAGGAATTATAACTTTAGGATAAATAAAAAAACCTGCTTTTCTACAAAACAAAATGTTCTTTTCAAAACTAAATGTTTTTCAAGAAACTTTACCAGTGAAATGGTATTTTCTATAAATAAAATTAAAAATGTTTCAAGAAGAAATTAAAATGGACGGACTCATAATATAGGAAAACGGAATATTTGAAATACAAAAATGATGTTGTAATGAAAAGTTTTACAACGGCATATCATAAAGAAATATTTTCGCGACCGCGTAGTAATATTACGCCGGCGGGTTCATGCGGCTGTTCCGCACCGGGTCGCGCTTGCGGGCGCTCTTGCGTTGGGCTTCACGTGAATTAATACTTACATTGAGGAATAATTATTATCTATTCTAGTTAAAATAATAATTATTCCTCAATTAATATTTATTATAATATGATTATACACTTTAGTAAAAATTATAAAACACTTTAATTACAAATCAGATAACTGTGCAACGCTTAAAAAGCTTAAAATGACTATGATTTTAAAATGAGTTGGGTTATAAAAGATAATAAAACACACCTGCTCAAATACAAGTTTAAAGAACAAAGTTTATAATTTTCATCCAGTCACAGGTAAGGCAGGATATGAAAAAAACATGTTTTTTACTACCTTAAAACCGAAAAGACGATAAAATAATTCTGGACCAATCACATACGAGGTCTTATAGAGATAAGATTACTCCGACCAATCACAAGTGAGGAAAACATTTCCTTCTTCCTGCTTAAAAGATCTTACCGATCCAGCAATGTTTCAGTTTGAAAGAGTTTATAAAAAATAATTAATAACAATTGATTCGTGTCTATTACTGGAATTACCTTTTGACCTTGGATTAGGATTAAATTAGCTTATCCTAAATTTATTCCTAAATTTAGGCCTAAATTAGCCTTACGTAGTTATTGCACCACATTTTACAGAAATAAAGGTCAGTTTGAAATATATTTTGACCTGGAATTAGGCCTAAATCGCCCCGGGGTTCAAAAAAAATTTAGTCCTAAATTTAGGCCTAAAGTAGTTATTTCAACACATTTTACAGAGAGAGGTCAGTTCCGTATCTGTAAGGGGTGCGGGTTGTTGTGTTTTCTCGTGGTTGGATTTTCAATGTACATAGATAATAATAAAGAAAATCCGAATTATTTAAAAAACTTGAAATATTTTTAGTTAACATCGACCGAATAATATAAATGTAAGTTAATAATGTTATTTTTAAATTAAAACCTAGAATGATTTTAATAAAATACATGTTATGTTAACAAAGAAGAACTTATTTGTTATTTTATACTTATTACATGGCTAAAGATGATTTAAAGCAGTAAGTCATAGAACAAAACGGGGCATAGCTTGGTGTAGAGGGGTACTAGGGGCTTGCCTTACTGATTTACTGAATTTATTGCTTTAAGGTTACTGTAAAATATATGTTTTTAATAAAATTCATAAATTTTAGTAAAAATTATTTTAAAACTTGATAGTTATAAAATTGTATAAACAAAAGTATTTAACAGTTAATAATAAATTCATTGTTCAATTTCTTGATTGGATTTTATTATAGAAGTTTAAGAAACTTTGAATTAATTTTAGTTATATTGAATGAGGAATATAAATGTACGTGTTTAATTAAAAACATAAAATGTTTTAATAATTATACGTTATGTGTGTAAGAGAGTGTGCGTGTGTGTGGTGTGTGGTGTTGTGTGTGTGTGGGTGTGTGGGTGTGTGTATGTGTGCGTGTGAATAATATCAATAGGCATGAAGTAAATAACATAGTATAATAATAAAAATAAAATAAAATAGATAAAAATTAATAAATAAATAAAAATAATAATAAAATTAAATTAAAAACCGATTAAAACAAATAAAAAACATAATGTTAATAATATATGGAGTTAAAGCAGTTTAAAACATGAGTTAAAGCAAGAAAACATTTGAGTTAAAGCAAGTAAAGCAGTAAAACAAAAGCATACTATCCCCTTGTTGCTATAGGTAACACCTGCTATTGATTTACTGATTTACTTGCTTTAAGGTATTGTAATGTTAATAAATATATGAGTTAAGCAGTAAAACATATGAGTTAAAGCAGTAAAAACATGAGTTATATTAAGCAGTAAAGCAGTAAAACAAAAGCATACTAAGCCTTTGCTGCTAATCACACCTCTATTGATTTACTGATTACTGCTTTAAGGTATGTATGTTAATAAATATATGAGTTTGTTAAAGCAGTAAAACATATATGAGTTAAAGCAGTAAAAACATGAGTTTAAAGCAGTAAATCAGTAAAACCAAAAGCATACTAATCCCTTATGCTATGTAACACTCTATTGATTTACTGATTTACTGCTTTTAAGGTCTGTAAAGTATATGGTTTTAATAATAAATTTTCGTACAATTGTAGTAAAATAAAATGATTATATATCAGCCACTTCTGGTTTTTTTTTTATTACATATAATTTAAGCAATTTTAAATAATAAGTATTAAGTTATAAAAATATAAAAAACCTAAATAATGTTACTATATATGTGGTAAATAATAGGTCTGTAATGAGTTACAGTTTTAGGTTGTCAATATTCTTTTTAATTAAAAATGTTTTGACGAATGAAAAAAGTGAAGTAAAAGTTATCAAAACATTTTTTCATTCGCGCGGGACGCCTGCGGGCGCCTGCGGGCGCACGCGGAGGCGGTTACGCGGGAAATATTGCGCCTGCGGCGCACGCGGCGGCGGGAACGCGGCTGGGTTGGCTGTCTTTGCGTGGAGGGCGCACGCTGCGCCCTGGTGGGTAGCTTATGATCTAGGGGAAACATTTATATTAATGTTTCCATGATGTGGGGTAGAAAAAGGCTAGAAAAGGGGGGTAGATGATGCCATCAAAAATGAGTCTTCAGTCCAGAAGACTTGAAACAAAGCTGATGCAGAGATGCTGAGGCATCAAAGTTGAGGCATCAAAAATCGAGTGTGTGAGTGTAAGTTTATCTGTGGGTGTGTGGAGTGTTAAGTGTATATGGGTAGTGTAAGTGGTTCTATGGCTAGTGTAAGGCGCTTATAAAATGTCATAGTGTGTATGTAATGTAAGTGACAGTGTCATAAGACGACGCGTTAGTAGAAGTTCAATTAGGTTGCCAGTGTAAGTGTCTATGGAGAGTGTAAGTGCTGTTAAGGTGTTTCAATAGTGTGTAATAAGTGCTTAGTGATGTGGTGTAAGTGTCAATAGTGTATGTGT
>JABUQX010042554.1:0-10000 GCA_015478945.1 Trachelipus rathkii | reverse complement strand
TCGCTCTCTCGCTCTCATGTTTCTATTATTCAAATACGTGAAAATTGTGCTCTGAAAACATCGCACATGGATTTTTGAACAGAGACTTTTTTAATTATATTTTAATGGTGGTTTATATTATATATATAATATAATATATATTTATATTATTATATATATATATATATATGTTTGAATTTGTCATATGTATTATATAGTTGGAAGTTCATGGCAACTTTTTATCGGGTTCCAATATTTATCACTGTAATATTAAGCTAGGCTCGCTTATATTTATGTATGTTGGTATGATACCCTGTGTTGCTTGAAGGTTACATATGACAATAGCTACATTAAAAACACTTTAATAAATTAAAACATTTAAAATTTTGATTACAAATTTTCGACAACTTTGTCCTTTTTCAAGTAATATTTATTAACAATGAGACCAAAGAAATTTTTTTATTATTATTATTTACGGATTATATTCTTTAATTGGTAGGTTGGTTTTCTATTAAGCTTTTGTAGTAAGGTGACATTTGCATGAAATTATTTTGTATTGTGTCTATCTTGTAATCTCCAGAGCAGCGGTTATAATTGGGAAAATTGAATATGCAGAAGGCCTCTGTAATTTTTCTTTTGTGGGTGTCAAGTATGTTTCTAATGTGTGTCATGTTATTAATTTGTATTTGATGATTTTGAGTGAATCTGTGGTGAGTGAGGGCTGAATTTTCTTGGTGTGTTTCTAGGTCGTGTTTATGTTGTTGTTTTCTGCGGATAAAGTCTATTGTTTCTCCATAATAATTATTGTTACAATTGTAGCAAGGTATTTTGTATAGGCATGGGGGATTTTTTGACTGTGTTTTGGGGGGTTTTAGTACTTTTTTGATTAGAATATTGTTTGAAGGGATCAATTGTATGTGTTGTGGTATGAACTTTTTTATGATGCTTGTGTTAATGTTAGGTATAGGTATATATGTTTTTGTGTTACGTTGGGTTGTATTTGTTGTGTAGTATTTTTTCTTTGCATTTTTATAGGCATTGTGTATTATATTGGGGGGATATTTTAGTTTTTGGAAGGTGTTTTTGATCAGATCTGTTTCTTTTTTTAAGTGGGTGGGAGAGCAAATTTTGAAGGCACGTAAATATAAAGCGGAAAGTGTGGCTTGTTTTGTGTTTTTTGTATGTGCGGAGTACCAATGAATGTATGTAGGGTTGGAAGTGGGTTTTCTATATACGGTGAATGAGGGTTTGGTGTTGTGGTCGGTTAGTATGAGTGTGTCTAAAAAGGGAATAGTGTTGTGGGAGGAGGTTTCCATTGTGAATTGTATATCTGTGTGTATGGTGTTTATGAAATTTAGAATGTTTTGAGGGGTGGTTGTGTTTGGGACGGCAGCGAATATGTCGTCAACATATCTGAGCCAAACACAACCTGTGAGAAGTGTGTGGGGGAGAATGTAGTAGTGTTCGAGAAGTTCCATGTATATGTTACTGAGCATGGGTGACAGGGGGGAGCCCATGCTCAGTCCGTGTGTTTGTTTGTAAAAGTGTTGGTCAAATTGAAAATAGTTGTGTTGTAAAGTGAGTAAGATGAGTTGTTTTAGGATGGGAAACGGATGTGAGAGAATGATATTGTTGTCGGATATGTATTTAGTTAAGAGTTCAAGAAGATGTGGGACTGGGACAGAAGTGAATAGGGAGATAACGTCATAGCTAACAAAAGTGTGAGTTTTAGTGTTGAGGGAAGAGGTTTTGTTGATGAAATCTTCTGTATTTTTAAGATGGGAGTTAGAAATAGTGCCAAGTAAAGGTTTAAGTTGTGTAGATAGCCATTGTGAGAGTTTGTATGTATTGCTGTTTATATTGGAAATGATGGGACGTAAAGGTATATTTTGTTTGTGTGTTTTTGGTACTCCGTAGAATTGTGATATGTTGGTCATGTAGGCTTTGAGTTGTTTGCAAAGGGGTTGATTTTTGAGTATAGTGTTAAGTGTAGAGTTAAAAGTAGTTTGAGAAGTGGTATGAGGATTTTTTGTGAGTTTTGCATAAGTGTGGGTATTTAATAAAGTGTAACATTTTGTATGGTAGTCTTGTGTGTTCATGATAACTATATTATTACCTTTATCTGCTCTGGAGATTACGATGTGTTTGTTATTTTTTAAGCTATCCAATGCGTTGTAGAACTTCAGAGGAAATTGTGGGGCGGTGTCAGCTGCGATGGCCGTAAAAAGGATTCCAGTGAGAACATCTGTGTTGCAATCGGGGTTCTTCTCTCTTCTTTTCCAGTTATCCAAATCTTGTAAGAATTTGGGGATGGGGTCTTTGTTTTTCAAGGCTAATGTTAGACCGTAACCTAATAAATCTGCTTCGTCTGCTTTAAGGTTATATGTAGAAAGGTTAATAATTGCCGTTCGATTGGAGTGCATGTGCCAAACGCTTTGTGAGTAAATTAGGTTAAATTTGAATTTCAATCTTTGTGCTTTATTGAAGGCGGCAGTTTCTTTTTCTACATGAGCTTCATTCACAGTGTCCAAGTACTCAGCGGCTGCGTTGGGAAAGGTATTAAACCAAAGATTATGAAATTGATGATAAAACCGAGTGCTCTTTTTGAAGGATAGTTTAATCTCTTGTTCTATTGTTTTAATTTTTGCTTTCAATATCTGTTGATAAATGCAAGGAAAGGGATTTGAAGTGTCTACTTGTAAAGACTTAGGTTTCATCGTTTTGGGGATGACTAGGTTTCTTTGGCAACATTTGATGAACAACAATTGTTGTTTTTTAATACTAGTAGCTATTAGAGATCGTTTGAATTTGTCATATGTATTATATAGTTGGAAGTTCATGGCAACTTTTTATCGGGTTCCAATATTTACAAAATAGACACAATACAAAATAATTTTATGATGTCACCTTATTGATAATCTGAAACACATTTCAACTGTGATTAGAATATAATCCGTAAATAATAAAAAAAATTTCTTTGGTCTCATTGTTAATAAATATTACTTGAAAAAGGACAAAGTTGTCGAAAATTTGTAATCAAAAAATTTTAAATGTTTTAATTTATTAAAGTGTTTTTTAATTACTTTTGTTAATGTAGACTTCAAGCAACACAGGGTAGTCATACAACATAAGCATAAATATACAGCGAGCCTAGCTAATATTACAGGTCTGGATAAATATTGGAACCCGATAAAAAGTTGCCATGAACTTCCAACTATATAATACATATGACAAATTCAAACGATCTCTAATAGCTACTAGTATTAAAAAACAACAATTGTTGTTCATCAAATGTTGCCAAAGAAACCTAGTCATCCCCAAAACGATGAAACCTAAGTCTTTACAAGTAGACACTTCAAATCCCTTTCCTTGCATTTATCAACAGATATTGAAAGCAAAAATTAAAACAATAGAACAAGAGATTAAACTATCCTTCAAAAAGTGCACTCGGTTTTATCATCAATTTCATAATCTTTGGTTTAATACCTTTCCCAACGCAGCCGCTGAGTACTTGGACACTGTGAATGAAGCTCATGTAGAAAAAGAAACTGCCGCTTCAATTAGAAGCACTAAAGATTGAATTCAAATTTAACCTATATTTATCACAAAAGGCGTTTAGGCACATGCACTCCAATCGATAACGCGGCAATTAATATTACGCTAGTTCTAACATTAGACACTTAAAGTGAACGACAGCATGGATATTATTTAGGTTAACGGTCTAACATTAGCTTGCAAAACTCAAGACCCCATCCCGCAAATTCTTACAATGATTTGGATAACTGAGAGAAAAACCGAAGAGAGATAGAAATCTCGTCGATTGCACGTACGCAGAGATGTTCATGGGGAATCCTTTTGTACGGCATCGCAGCGGAACCGGACGCAACAATTTTATCCTCTGCAGGTTCTAGTCAACCATTGGATAGGCTTTTAATAAATACAAACCATCTGTAATCCTCCAGAGCAGAGTAAAAGTGTAAGGGTGTAGACATAAGTATTGTTATCATGAACACATGATCGATAGACAAGATTAATACAGAATGTTTACAGCTTTAATTAAATACGCCAATCATTATTGCAAAATCTACAAAAAATCCTCCATACACTTCTAAACAACTTTTAAACATCTCAACCTTTAACCTATAAGCTCAACTCAACCCTTTTGCAAACAACTTCATAAGCCTAGCATTGACAAACATACACAATTACTCGGAGTAGCCAAACACACAAACAATAAGTATAGCCTTTACGTCCCATCATGTTCCAATTATAAACAGCGAATACATACAACTCTCACAATTGGCTATTACACATCTATTAAAACCTGTACTTTGAGCACTATTTTTTAATCCATCTTAAAATACAGAGAAGATTTCATCAACAAAATCTCTTCCCTTAACACTAAAACTCACACTTTTGTCAGTTATGACGTTTATCCTCCCTCTCACACTTTGTCCCATCCCAACACTCTTTTGACTCTATAACTAAATACATATCCTACAACAACTATCAATTTCGCACTCCGTTCCCCTCCTAAAACCAACTCATGACTTACTTTCACTTTACAACACACTATTTCATTTGCAACATTTTACAAACAACACAGGACTGAGCGATGGGCTCGCTGTCACCGCTGCTCAGGTAATATAATGGAACTTCTCGAACACTACTACATTCTCCCCCACACACTTCTCACAGGTTGTGTTTGGCTCAGATATGTTGACGACATATTCGCTGCCGTCCCAAACACAACCACCCCTCAAAACATTCTAAATTTCATAAACACCATACACACAGATATACAATTCACAATGGAAACCTCCTCCCACAACACTATTCCCTTTTTAGACACACTCATATTAACCGACCACAACACCAAACCCTCATTCACCGTATATAGAAAACCCACTTCCAACCCTACATACATTCATTGGTACTCCGCACATACAAAAAACACAAAACAAGCCACACTTTCCGCTTTATATTTACGTGCCTTCAAAATTTGCTCTCCCACCCACTTAAAAAAAAGAAACAGATCTGATCAAAAGCTCTTAAGCAAAATAAAATATCCCCAATACTACATTCACAATGCCTATAAAATTATGCAACAGAAGAATAGATCTACACAACAAATTACAACCCAACGTAACAACAAAAACATATAATTACCATTATACTAACATTACTACAGCATTATAGAAAAAGTGTCATACAAACATACAATTGGATCCCTTACAACAATTATTCTTAATCAAAAGTACTAACACACCCCAAAACACAGTCAAAAGATCCCCCATGCCTATATCAATAATTTGGCATAAATTTGTAACAATAATTAGTTATGGAGTGAGAAACAATAGACTTTAATCCGCAGGAAAACAACACATAAACACGACCTGAAACCGCACCAAGAAAATCAGCCTCACTCACCACGGAGATTCACTCAGAAAGATGTCAAATATAAAAGTAATAATAACAGTGAAAAACTATAGAACTACTTGCCACACGCAAAAAGAGGAAAAATTACATGAGGCCTTTGCATATTCAATTTTCTCCAATCGTATATTACCGATGCTGCTGGAGATTTACATAATAGACCAATAACAAAATAATTTTATTGCAAATATGTCCCTTCTAAAAAGCTTAATAGAAAAAAACAATCCTATAATTAAAGAATTATAATCCCGTAATTAATAAAAAATTTCTTTAAGGTCTCATTGTTAATAATTTCTTGAAAAGGTCAAGTTGTCGAAAATTTGGTAATCGAAGAAAATTTAACTGTTTAGATTTTATTAAAGTGTTTTAACTGTAGTTTGTCATAATTGTAAACGCCTTCACATCACAGGGTATATATACAACATACTAAATATAAGCGAGCTAAGCTTATATTATCAGGTGATAAATATTCGGAACCGATAAAAGGTATGGCCATGAACTTCCAATATATAATAGCAACATATGAGTTCAGAGAGTGCTCTAATAGCTACTAGTATTAAAATACAAACAAATTGTTGTTCATCAAATTGCATTGCCAAAGAACCTAGTATCCCAAGAACGATGAACCTAAGTCTTTTACAAGTATGACACAACTTAGATTCCTTTCCTTGCATTATCAACAGATATTTGAAAGCAAAAATTTAAAACATTAGAAAAGAGATTAAACTATCCTTAACAAAGTTGTCACTCGTTTTATCATCAAATTTCATAATTTTGTTTAATACTTTCCACTGGGCGCAGCCGCCTGCGTACTTGGAGACTGTGAATGGAAGGCTATGTATGATAAAAGAAAACTGCGCCTTCAATAAAGCACAAATATTTGAAATTAAATTTAAACCTAATTTCTCACAAAAGCGTTTGGCACATGCACTCCAATCGAACGGCAATTATTAACCTTTCTACATATAACCTTAAAGCAGACGAAGCAGATTTATTAGGTTACGGTCTAACATTAGCCTTGAAAAACAAAGACCCCATCCCCAAATTCTTACAAGATTTGGATAACTGGAAAAGAAGAGAGAAGAACCCCGATGCAACACAGATGTTTTCTCACGTGGATCTTTTACGGCCTATGCAGCTGACACCGCCCATCAATTCTCTGAAGTCTTACAACGCATTTGATAGCATTTAAAAAATAACAAACACTAATCGTAATCTCAGAGCAAATAAAGGTAATATATAGATTATCATGAACACACAAGACTACCATACAAAATGTTACACTTTATTAAATATCCCACACTTATGCAAACTACAAAAAACCTCATACCACTTTCAAACCACTTTTAACTCTACACTTAACACTATACTAAAATCGAACCCTTTGCAAACAATCAAAGCTACATGACAACATTCACAATTCTACGGAGTAAAAAACAGCACAACAAAATATAACCTTACGTCCATCATTTCAAATATAAATCAGCAATACATTCAAAATTTTACAATGGCTTCAAGCAAAATGTACTTTACATGCCTATTTCAAACTCATCGTTAAAAATTACAGAAGATTTATCAACAAAACATCTCTCAACGAAAACTCACACTTTTGTCATTAGAAAGTTATCTCCTTTGACCCTGTTCAGTTGCCATCCATTTTTGAACTTTAATAAAGTAACATCTGCACATACAGCATAAACTCTCTCACATCCGTTTCCCCATCTCTCTAAGATACTCATCTTACTCACTGTTAACTACACACTTTTACATTTTGACCAAGCACTTTTACAACAAACACACGATGACATGGGATTCCCTGTCAACCATGTAGTAACATATCATGGAATTCTCGGAACACATACTTACATTTCTCCCCACTGCACTCTCTCACAGGTGTGTTTTGGCTTTCAGATATACTCAAGAAATGGAGGAGGCAGAGGCATAGCCAACACATACAATTAAACATTCTAACATTCCATACAAACAGATATACATTACTCGGAAATGGTAGAGAAGGAACAATTAACACTTTTTAGACACCCTCATATCTGAACGCGACAACACAGATATCATTCACGTATGTAGAAACCCACTTCCGAAACTACATACATTCATTGGTACTCCGCACATACAAAAAACACAAAACAAGCCACACTTTCAGCTTTATATTTACGTGCCTTCAAAATTTGCTCTCCCACCCACTTAAAAAAAGAAACAGATCTGATCAAAAACACCTTCCAAAAACTTCCTTCCAAAGGAGCTGATGGTTTTACTACCTCTAATATCCTTCCAGACCTATGGTCAAGAGGTTGCTTAACATGAGTAGAAGAAGGAGTAATATCATCAGATGATTGCCTAATACAGTTCTTGATGGTAATATGTGAACAAAATGTATGAGATCGCAAGATATTTTTGGAGCTAAATTAGGTCTTTTAAACAACTGATGTGGTATATTTGACATATTTTTTTCCTATCATCTCTAAAACTCAATTCACGGTTAATTAATAGGAATTGCTGCATTTGTTAAAACAGAAGATGGAGTATCATGCTGAGCTAATTACTGATTTGAGCTAATTGGTGTGGGATATTGACAACAGATGAAGAAATTCTTTTGTTTTGTGGCGAACTGATAGAACTGGGGTACATTTTATGAATTAGTCGAGTCCCATCCCCTATAAAAGACTGAAAGATTATGGAATTAAACTCGCCCTAAAGTTGGAATATGGAGACGAAGTGGAAACAAATCGATGGTGTATTATCCTTTTTCCACAATTTTTCCTTCGTGGAGAATTGGATGAGAAAACGAGGTGTAATTTACTTTTTCCCTCCATTATTATTCCTTCGGTGGAAAGTGGAATGTAGAAAACGGAAGGTGGTTGTTTATGAGTCTGCTCTATCATACCTATGTGGGGAAAACTAAGAGAAGGTGTAACAGGTGGACCAATTTAACATCAGGAACTTTTTTAACGGGTGAATCACGATCACTTTTCGGTGATGGGCAAGATATCTTTACTGTGTCAAATGAAAGAAGTCGTTCATAACCAGAAGAAGGAATTTTCTTCAGAACGAAGAGCTGGAAATTTTTTAAGTATATCATATGATTTAAAAAGTGGAAATGTTTTATTACTTGTTAAACATTTTAATAATATATATATATAAGTAATATATATATATATATATTATATATATATATATAGATATATAATATATATATATATTATATTATATATATATATATATATATATACATTATAAATATTATTATATATATTAATCTTATATATTATATATATATATATTATATATATATATATATATATTATATTATTATTATATATTATATTATACATAATTTAATTTATATATATATATATAATATATATCTTAATATTATATACATATATATTCATATATTATATATTATATATAATAATATATATATTATATTTTAATAATTATAATAAGTAAAGTATTATATATATAATATTATATTATTATTATATATGATATATATATATAATATATATATTATATATATATATATATATATATAATATATATATATAATTATTATATATATTTAAACCTTGAGAGAGTGTGCCATTAGTGGACTGACCATTCTTAGTTAATTTCGGAGCTGTGCAGAGGTTTGACATAGTTTAGAAAAACTCTATAACCAATTTTAAGCTGGTCTTAAAGAGCATAGGAAACGTTGTCTTAAACCTATTTTATCGGGTTCAGCAAATGGTTTTTCAATACAGGTATTTTAACTAGTGTGAGTGCTCTTCTACCATCGCGGTGTATTATATCTTGTAATATTTTCTCCTCTAGTTCTTTTCTTCTATAGAAAAGGGAATTTCGGATTAGGAATATTCGCAAGGAAGACGTTTGACTTACATAATCAAAAGCAAGATCTGCAAAAGAAAGTGTATTTTGAAAAGATCTTATGATTTGCAGAGACTACATGACGGAAAATTAAATAAGCTATTGGCTTTGGTGGTTTCTAACTCCGAATTATGCATTCAATTCTGTAGTGTGACAGCGATATAATTCTACATACTTTGTGATATCTATCCTTAAATAATCCAAATTTTTTCCTCCAGAAATGCTTACAGTGTAGGTAGACGGTCGAAAGTAATCTAATGCACTCTCAGAAAAAGGGTGAAAATAGATTGAAATATTATAAATAGACGATTTGGGCTTATTACGTTTAACTTATAATATATATATATACTATTAATAATTTATATATATAATATTTATATGATATATTATATTATATAATATATATTATAATATTAATATCTATATATATATATTATATATAGTATTATAGTATTTATACATAATATATTTATATATATATAATATATATTATTAGATTATTATATATTATATATTATATAATTATAATATATTATAATATATATATAATTATTCATATATATATATAAATATATATATATAGTATATTTATATATATATATATATATATATTATTAATATATAATTATTAATTAGTTACTATATATATATATATAATTATATATATATATATATATAATATATTATTTTTTACCATGAT